>CAEMYA010002158.1:4262554-4319754 GCA_903131615.1 Diplodus sargus
CATAAAAAAAAAAAACCTTAATCCTCAATCCTTGATCATGAGCTCTTTCTGATTCACTTTTCTCTTTTTTGGCAGAACAGGCACTGTGATTCCTTCAGCCAAAAATGATCTGCACTGTTTTGTAAGACCACTGAAATACTCTGAACAAGAGCCACATCATGCAAAGCAGAAATCTGACTCACATATCTGCAAATATCCTGAACAGATCAACACAACTACAAAGAGATCTCCAAAAAATGAAAGATGACATATGTGACATCATACAAATTATATCGTCTGACTGTTATGCACCATCTTTGTGAATCAGAAACATAGCTATGGGCAGTTAAAAAACATTAAAGATTGGACTTAGAATAGCTTGGTACACTGAACATAAACTGAAAGCAGATACTCTGCAGTAGTATTACAAGATTAACAAAACATTTCCTCATGCGGGTGGGGCAGCCCTGCAGTGGCTGTGCACAGCTTGGATCCACATCTGTGGCAGTTTGGATGTGCAGTGAAAAAGTTAGAAAGTGCACACTGACTAAAACACGTGACTAATTTGTAAATGAACTAAAATAATCCTGTTTAAAGCAAAATGAGAGCAGAGAATCAGAACACTTGAAACCTAAAGCAGCATGTTCTCTTGTCCTGATCATCAGCCAGCTCAACCTAAATAGATTTTTGTTTACCTTTTACATTCCTCACACACTTTCCAGGGGATTTTTTTTTTTTAAGTTCAGACCTCTTACAGTGCAGTTATTCACCAAAAAATACATTAGCAATAAGATTTATTTTTGTTTTTTTCACATGTCCTCAATATTCCTCATCAGTTTTATTTTGGCCTCACCAATCCAGGATATGATCCATCTGATGACATGTGGTGACAAAGTGGTTTAGATTACAACTCCACTGCAAAGTAACTAACGTAGATTTATATATTAAAAAAAAAGTGTGTGTGCACTGCCTTGACATGACTTGAAGATCCACTTGGTGAGCTGCAAAACAGAAGATTCCTGTCCACCAGCCAAAGTGAGCAAGTTTTCATAACCGTGACTGAAGCTTCACTCCTCATACTCTAACTGCGCTGCAGCAGCCGTCGTCCTCACACACTGATGGAAAAATCCTGTCAAGGTGAGCGCGCAGGCAGGATTGGAGAGAGGCAGTGTCGAGTCACAGTGTTGCTGCAGCTCCCTGGAGGACGGAGTACCACTCACACTATGGCACGGCAGCGTTTCTATAGAAACACTCAAGCATGGCTCATGAGCCTGAGCCAGGATTCCCCCTCACACACACACCTCTTCATCTCTCTCCGCATCACACACAAACACACTCCTGCCTGCTTGCTTATCTTATTGATTATGTCCCATCTAAAGCAGGCGCCCTCCCAGAAACAACAAATAAAGTTTCTTACCTGCCTCTGGTACCTGCCCTCTTTTGTCAAGTCACAACTTTGGTGTCTTTGCTCCTCTCTGCCTCTCTCACTCTTCTCCTTCCCCTCCCTCTCTTTCTCTCTCTCTTCCTCTGTTTCTCTCCGTCCCTAACCCTCCCCTCCCTCCCTCCCTCCCCTCCCTCTCTCCTTTGGTGGACAAGCCTGCCTGTTGGGTTTGTTCCCTGACTTTTTTCCCTCTGGAGGTCACAGTGGTTCTTTCTCCCCCTCTGCTCGGCTCAGGGCCAGTGGGGTTTAATCTTGATTCCTTCTGGAGGACCGCGGGCTCTTTCAAGTGTCTGAACTGTGTCACAGTTTATTATGATTTTTGTTCTGTTGCAGCATAGCCTGAGAATGTTTGTCCCAAATGGACAAAAAAAAAGAAAAAGAAGGGAGCATGGGCATGTTTGCATATTTATGTGTATGCACAGGTTTGTGTTTATATATCAGAAGGCTTTGAGAAGTGTTGTGCAGACTGGACCTCTGTTAGGGAAAGCCCAGCTGAAATTGCACATCCCCTCTGTCTCCCACCCACCCAGCTATTGTTTAGATGACTGCACTCATATCCAGTCATGTGCTTTTCATTAGCAGCATCTCTCCGCTGACTTCATGGCATCTTTTCTGTGTCAGTTAAACGTCTGGGAGGATTTTTCCCTCCCCCTCCTCCAAACAGTCTGATTGCTGAGGTCCAGCTGAGACATTGGGTGTCATAGACAGGTTGTCAGGAAGTAGGAGTGTGTGGCACCATGATTAACAAGTGTATAGCGTCTACGTGTGTGTGTGTGTTTATGTATCACTTGGGGTTAGAAGTTGGACATGTGTTTGCTGCCCTGCATTCTTGCAGAGTGAGCTGCAGCCGAAGGATAATGAGGCGAACATGTGTGGGGAACGGTTCCTAACACACATGTACACACATGTGCCTCATTTTCCCTCACTTTCTTTTTCTTTTTATGAAATCTCTCCACTGCGCTCCCGTCTCTTCTTCACTCAGCTACCAGGTTCGGGACACTGAGCTCAGCTGGGCCAAACATCTGGTCAAGGAGAAGAAGAATGCGTCAACAAGTAGGACGCAGAGAGCAGCGGGCACATGAAATAAATGCGTCATTGTTTGGGTGTTTGTATGTTCTTTCTCATCTTCTGCGCTACCACTTGAGAAAAGGGCTCAGGAATCATATTCAGCGTCTCCTCCGATTAACTCAAGTGACCTAATTTCTCCCTAAAAGTTTTTATTTTGTCCTGCCTGCCGGGATGACATCACTGGAAATAGTTGCTCATTAACAGCAATGTCTCATTATTTGGTTTAATATCTATTGCATCATGTCTACAGTGTAATATCACCCGAAATGAGAATTTTAGAGCAGTGTAGCGCATGTACGTTTAAATTGAAAAAAAGCGGAAATTAAAAGAAAAGGTGATTCTCTTAATGGTGTGGTCTGCCACAAATCGTCGGTATCCGGCTTCTGTTTGGCACAGCGTTGACACTAAATGTGGAGGGCCTGGTCTGCGGCCGCAGAGCTTTCTTTAGAGGGGAGGCCGACACATGAAGGGGACACACCATCAGAGGCCTCATTTATAGAAATGTTCTTAGATTTATGCCAGTACTTCGTCTTAAGATCAGTTTTGAGGGTGTGCTTCTGTTCAAAGATACTGTGAGCAAAAAGAAAAGAACCTTGCTCATGCACCTCCTCAGAGTCTCGTTTGTTACCTACACACCTGTCATCTATTAATCTCAAATCAAGCTAACTTGCTGACACCTGTCTTTTGATTTTTATCTTTGTGATGTCACATTTGGAATGTGTCCCAACCACACACTGTTCATAAAGCTCATGCACAGTTCACAAAAGGTGTGGATGCATATATGCATCCAAAACCTCTACACAGACAGCAGGAAAATCACTTCGGTCATGACTCTGTTTCCAGATAAGATCATCTCAACATCAGTGTAAGGTTTTATACGTAACTTCTTATACGGCATGGTTTTTCTGCTTTCTACTTTGGATCAAAATTCATCACGAGTCTATTTGAGATGGTGTGTGTCTGTCTCATATCAGTCAGAGAAACATGAAGAATGACCAGTTTCTCTTGAATGAATATATTATATTATTAGAGCATGATAACGTCAGGTTAATCCATCATCCAGTCCAACAGATGGTGAACACATTGTAAGAAGAATACGCCATAATAAACTGCAAGTCCTCATGTCCGTAGAAGCCAAGTTTCTTTTAAGTTGAGAGGCCCAAACCTTGGAGCGGACTGTCTCCATCCTGTCTTCCCTGAGCCGAAGTCTCCCTCGTCTTTAGCACCTTTGGCTCGAGGACAGCAGTGAATTACAGTAAGTAGCTGAGCTGAAAAACCAAAGCACTCAAGTTTTTCTTTTTCTACCAGTGTTATAAATTATTGTCACTCAACAGACATTATACATTTCTGTATAATCTGATTTCTAACTTTTTAAATACATCTGTACAATTTTATCCAACAGCACTATTTGCCAATGTTCAACAAATTATTGAACAGAATTATCAGCAACATCGAGCACAGGAGTGTAAGAAATTGATTTGAGTCATGTTTTAATCATTTACTTGGTGGCTGGGACAGGCCAAGGAACTGAAGGGGGTCATGGGAGCCCTGAGATAAGTGTAAAGTAACTGTTCATATGATGTGTCTTTGCAGAATGGAAGGAAAACAACTTTATAATAAATGTCGACCTCAACATCATTATGATGCAGGCTGAACTATGCTGAAGCAGCTGGATTTAGTATTCCCTACATTGTTAGTCCTCGATAGATTTTGCCATATTTTCTAATCTTCAGCTTTGACCTGTGTGTTTCTTTGATGAGCATCACCTGTTGTCTCTTTTCTTACCTCTCAGAAATATGTGATGTAGTTGGCAAAAACACCCCACTGAGTTTTAACTTGTAGCAGTAAACAAGTCACCACGACACCTTTAAAGAGACAGAGAGTTTTTCACCTCATACTGTCTGTCAGACGCTTGGGGTGCACAGTCTGTACCCATCACCTCATAATCCTCCGTGCCAGGAATGCATTTTTTATGTGTTATGTTTTTCATAATTGTATTTATTAGAGCTAAAGTAGCTAACCTTCGAGGAGGATAAAACTGTGGTCTGTTTTTGCATGTGAAAACGGAGTCACGTGGCCTGTGGAATGTTTGGTCTGCAGCTCTCAGACACAGAGTCTGAAAGGAGATAGTCGGATTTGTGAGCGCTTTGGTTTTTCAGGGCTGAGTCCAACCTGTTGATTCAAGAGGAGAGACACATAAAGTGCAGAGGACCTGCTTTTACTGCAGGAAATCTTTAAGCAGCTATACATACTGCAGCAGCATCTGTGTTCCAAACAGATGGAGAGAACGAGGCAGTCTCAGGGTCCGGCCCAAAAAAGACTTGGTTTGTATAATAATCTGAGAACTTTCCAAGAACCGCCTGTTCTGTCATCATCAGGGAGATTTGGATGATTAAACTCTTTTTGATTTAAAGGAGACGTGCATGAGCTTCAGCCAGAAATGCTCCAAGAGGGCACACAGCCAGAAGAGTGCTAAAGACAACTATCTGACATGTTGCACTTCTGCAAAAAGATGATACAGCTGTATTCACACTCTGTATACATACCCATGTCCTGCAGGCAACAGACTGTGTCTCTTTTCCAAAGTAAAGTCAAAATCCACACACACACACCCAAAATGTTAGCAGTCTTTATGCCCTTCAATAGCTATTATGTTAATATAAATGTATGGTCTCTTAAATCATTTTATTATTTGACAAATGACATAATTATTGCCTTTATCAAGAACACACGTTGTCATTTATTTAAAACAATGCAGTGTTCAGTGGAAACAAGCCTATCGCATTGATAAAACTGCTTGTTATATCTACCAAAGTTTACAGAGTTTAAAATCAATTTTTATTGTTTTGCTTGCAAAATAGTTCATATGGCCACAACAGAGCAGACAGCTGGCCCCTTTGTTCAACTGTGAAGTCAAGTTAAAAACATTTCCATCATCAAAACTTTGGCGAAAGCAGTTCCTGTCAATCAAATGAATACCAATGAATTATAAAAATCTCTCTTCTTATTTATTCAAACCACGTGTCTTTTGTGCTGAATCACAGTATCAATAAAAGGGAAAACGTGTATCACACACACACTTCAACACCAGCAGTGGATCTCAAGAGCAGCTGCCAACGTTGGGAAGCATTACATCACGCATGAAATCACACCACGCAGGCTGTCGCTTTCTAGAACGCATGCTGTTTAAAAAGGAAGCCATCTGGATGTTAGACAATTCCAAATCCAATCTCCTCCATGGTGCATTAAATCAATCATTACGCAGCCCTCGCAGTCTTCAGCTCACACACTATGTATACACAATCCAGTGAGCTTAAGTTACAACTGGTCAGCTCAGTTTTGAAAGGAGGTTTGAAATTCTTGGAGCAGGTTGCTCAATTCTTATTTCGTAATTAGACTTTAAACATGGATTTACAAATAAGCTCAAATGTGAAAGGCCTCTTTTTCTCTTTAACTTGCTTTAAAGTAAACAGTTGCTGTGATCAGGACTGAACCACATCTGGCTGCGATCAGGTGACTGTAAATGTTTGACAGAGCCCATCCTTTATTTGCATTTTTTCCACTGTCATGTCAGAAATCTTGATGAAACCTTTTTGTCTGGTGAAATGGGCTGTTCGAACCACACTGAACATATGAGTTTTCCATTCCTTTGAATAAAAACATCCTTCCCTTGTCAGGACCGGTCCTGTGTCATGTGGTTCAGCCATTTCGTTTGTTTTCTTGTTGCTTCATCCCTGCAGTATCGTGATTGCTGTATCTGAAATCAATCAGTGCTTTGTAATCAATCACAGCATTGTGATCCAAATGGCCAGCGAATAAGAAGTCCAGGCTGTATACTGTAGTACAGTGCGAAGCCCTCCACTTTAAACCAATACTATACACAACTCAAATAAGCACCTGAGTCGTTTGCTTCTTCTTATTTGAATCTCCCAGATGTTGGTAGGAGCTAGGTTTAGGTTGTTGTTGTCCCACCTGTCGTGTTTTTTTTGTTTGTTTGTTGATTACCTGTTTTATTTTGTAGCTATATCCTCTTGTGTCTGTTGTCACTTTCTACTTCCTGCTCTCGTGTGTTCCCAGTGTTCCGTTTCCCACCTGTGTTCCTGTGCTCCTCCCCAGCCCAAGTGGTTCACCCACAGACTGTTTCACATCAGCCTCGTCAGCATTGCCCTGTGCCCAGTGTTTCTTTGCCTGCACCTCATCCCATCATACATTAAGTTAAGCCTGTGTTGTTCACTCACTCTTTGTTGGTTTGTTTGTTCTTGTCATCGCATCATTCCTGTTTTCATCCATCCGTCTCCTTTGCCTTGCCCTCATTCCTTGTTTGTTTTTGCTTTGTCCTAAGTTTTCCTTAGCCTGCCTTATTGTTGCCAGTTTCTGTTAGCATTTTTGGATTTTGGACCATCAACACATTAAAGCTTGTTTTTTATATTGCTTCCTACTTTCTTTGTGTGTCTGCATTTGGATCCTCATTTATTTTGAGCTGTGACAATATGCAGTTTATATTTATAAGTGGCACATTTACCACCAAGGTTTACTGTCAGTTATAGCAGATTTACAATTTTTTAGTGCTGGTAGATTTTGTCAGCTGTAGCTAGCGAGCTAAATGATCTAATGTTAATATTCTATCATGACATCATCAGGGCTTTTTGATTTTGTTAACGCAACCCGTTGCCCCAATAAAAGTATGATGGGTTTGGTTAATACTGTAGGCAGTTAGCTAGTTGGCCAGGCATATGTAGGTTGGCAGAGCACATCAAATTCTCCAGATGTTATGTTATGCAGTAAATAGTGATGCATGGATGATGCATTTCTACAGGCTAACCCGAATGTCAGCAACGCCCTGGTTCCCTTGACAACAAGCCAGAGTGATTTCTCTATTGGATTTTGGATTATTGCAGAAAATAAACTCTCTGGTAGCAAAGTGTTTGTTCAGCAAGAAAATCTTCACAAGTGTAGGCCATGTTAAATATATATAATAAGCCTAAACACAGTCACAAGAAATAAAATGCCAACGTGAGACTATAAATTAATTTCCCCACTTCAACGTCACAACCACGAAGAATCCTATTACACTATTAACACTTTACTACAAACTGGTAAATCTACAAGATGGAAAGTTTGAGTGAAAAGAATTTGCAAGGGTAGATGAGTTTATGTGTTAAGCGTGATGACTTTTATGATCCCCAACAACCTTTTTTGTCTAATTTAGCCCATTTTTAGCAACAGCCTTTTTTAAGACACGTAAAAGCTTCGACATTCACAAGTGTGGTATTTTCTGACGTGTTCTGTGTTGTAGAACAATACGTGAAAATATCTTGTTAGCCATAGCAGTCCGGCATTTAACCTAACATTCAAAAAAGGAATTGACTTTAACACGAGGGAACCAGAAATACCAAAATGAGGCTTCGCTAACAGTCACTTGATTAAAGAAAAGAAATCAAAGCATTACGGTCTTTACTTGAACTCAGTTTGGCCTTGTTCTACACGAGAGGCATTAATGTGCCCATAAAGATGAACATGTTTGTAATTTATTGTATTTCACTGCATACTGATTTAGAGATGGGAAGGAGTGAAGATGTTCGCACAGATGGATTATTTTAGATGAAAAGGGAGCACAAGCTTGCCGTGCCCATATGCTTCATGGTATGATAAATGGTAGTGTTGTGGCTAAGCAGTGTGTGTGCGCCTGTGTGTGTGTGTGTGTGTGTGTGTGTGTGTGTGTGTGTGCGTGCGCGCATGTGCATGTGTGGATGCACGTGGCCATATTGTGTTAAGTTAGCTGCATGTGTTTCACATATGAGGCTCTGCGGCAGAACTCAGTTAAATATGGAAGAGGTGATGCAGACGCCGTAGAGCGCTACTCTCACACGCAATGCACATAGTTCACACATACAGCCTTCAGACTGGCCCCTGAACTCCACATCACACACCTTTAAGCACTACTGAGGCAACCACCTACACCCCAGCCTCTCATATTGTTTAGTCAGCATGCTAGTGAAAATGTCATGGCTCAGGAGAATAGGAAAACCACAACTTTTGCCTCCACTCTGAGTTATATTGGCTTAACAGCTGAGGCCACGTGGTCCTGAGACAATCATCCTGTGGTGCACAGTGCAGGGGGTGTGAGAAAACCACAGGAAATAGGTTTGTAAGCAGTCCTTTTTCCAGCACAAGACGGACTCCGCAGGTCAGGTATCACGATAATTGTAAAAACCTAGATCAGAGAATCACAGCTAGATTTGACATTTGTGCCAATAAAATGCTTTTACTGGTCATTCCTTTGCGAAATGTCACAGAAGACTTTGTGAACATTGTTTCCTGCCGTGTTACTGAGGCTCATTACTTCAAACGTGTGGCCACTACTATTTCTGCAATCATCAAGATGCCTTATCCGAGGGACTACTGCACTATAAGCTGATGACTAGTAAAATGAAAGTAACACTTGTCAGACATTAAAGGAAACACAAGACAGCAGAATCAGCATCTGCCTGTTGGTTTATGTGTGTGTTTAACGAGATGGCTGGAGGTCTTAGTGTTGCTTGTAAACAGGCCTGTAAATGAAACCAACAGCTTCCTCATTCAGCTCCCCAAAACCATAAGTACAATACAAGGCTGCGATGGGTTTAGAGATGATTTGTCTGCCCGGCAGCAAACAGAACCTTCACCCAAACCGGGAGGTCCGAAGCATCTGTATATTATTCCTCTTATTATTCCAGTCAGTTGGTCCATCAGCCTTTCCAATAGTTTTGTTTGTTGAACAGAGATTCTAGGAAAACTGATTTCTTGACACATCTTGCATTTGACTCCTCAAAGCATATCCCAAAACATCACACTCTTTCCCCAAATCCAATGTCCTGCAGCCACTAACCCCCAAATTCCACCTGATCCAAGTTCGGTCCGTCTCCGATCTGCCACAGGGGCGGCGCTGAATGTTTTCACTCACAGCAGTCCAGAGCCTTCCGCAGTAGATAGGCTAGGCTTCTATTTTTGCCGGATGCCAGAGTATGACGCAATCAATTCAGCTGAATTCAGCACAGAGCAGACAGGAAGTCAGGAACCGAAACAACATCAAAACATGTGGTTCATTTTCAGAATGAAACACTCCATGTTGACACCAGCACAAGATCTCAAGAAGAGATGAATCCAAACAAGGTTGTTTTGCACTGTTGCAAGTATTGTATGTTGCATCTTGTTTCAGGGGTAGAATGACAGTAGCATGACAGCAGAGAAAATCATCAAATAAGTAGCTTTAGAAGAAAGTAGCTGCCGGTGTGTCGGTGGGCTCAGGTTTAGGCCAGAGCTTCATATGCGGTACCCTGATGGGGTATGGTTATGGTTAGCATTATTGTTCCTCGGCACACTTAAAAATGTTGCATCTACCCTAACTGAATCAATGATTTGCACAACCTGGTGAGCATTATACGTGACAAACATCAAACATACCCATGATGGTGGGTGGACTGCAGGCACTTTCTGTTCTTGACTTTGCTTTTCTACAAAATACTCAAACTGGATCTTTTAGCAGAGGTAACTTGAGGATGATTAAACATTCTGCGCAAAATATCTTGTTGCACCCTCTGTGGTGTCACTGACTTTGAATTTGTCATTTTTGTTGAATTGTCTTTAGGTTTGCAATCGGTTTATGCTTCTTATACAGCGTTAGACTAAGACTAAGAAAAAGGGGATTCATTCATTCATCCATTCATTTAAGGTTGTGTTCGTGACCACCTGATGAACATAAGTCGAATATTCACTCTCCTTTAGCTCTGTATCGGTCTTTACTATGTTCACCAGCAAATCACTAACGGTGTCTGTCTGTTGTTTGGTGCTGCTGGGCACTTAGTGTACAGTGGGTTTATCGTACATTGGGAAACAAGGTTGATTAAAGTGGCTAGAGTTAATAGAAAACATATATTGATTAGATGGCAAACATACATAACAGCTAGTCTCCCTTTATCCAGACTTCTGAATTTCTGCCAAAATAATAATAAGATCATTTTTGAATTCAGTTTTTCTAAAAAAAAATGGACAAAACTAGCTGGTAACACTAACTGTGCCAATAGAGACGACTGAAAGCAGTGGATACAATGAGAGATGCGAAACAGGTTTGTGGTTGGACCTGCTCTTACCTAAGTGGTATAGTATTGTAATAATGAAAGAGTGCGTGGGCAGAGCGATGTGATATATGTAGGGACCTGTGCTCCTCAGCTCTCTATGTTGCTGTTATGACACCGCAGGGAGCGTCATTGCAGATTGTTTTGACTGGTGGTTTCCAAGGCAGAGTTTAGTTCAGAGGAGAGGAATGGCCTGAGCTCTAATGCTTTCCCCAGTCAGAGTTTTGTTCTGTTTTTAAATGGCTGCAGAAATGATACCCCTGAATATGACGCTTTATTAGGAATAACTTCTAGACTAGCATGAATAACCGTCTTCCTTACAGTCCAGACTTCATGAAAACAAATCATATCATCGGAGGTTAGAAAACAGAGAAGGTCTCCACTTCAGTGAAATAAACAAAGATGCTTCTTTAATTCTCTTTTCTTTTTGTCTTTCTTTTTCACATGGAACCAACTTCTACCAGTCAATATCCTTTTTAATTTTCCGTCTCCATTATGCATTTTTCCACTTCACTCAATCCAGAAAATCAGTGAGTCTGGAAGTAGTGATGGAAAAAATGACATTAGCTATCTACTGTTAAAGACAATACACGCCTCGGTGCCTGCAGTTACTGCAACAGAAGCACCTTCAGTTACTGGTTTATACCACTGTGAAGTACCAGGGAGCCTTTCAGGTGCTCACAGGTGCCATCTGGCTCCATGGTGCTGCCTCCTGCTATCTGGAAATTGAAACCTAACCCTGTGTCTTCTCAACTGCTTTGAAGACACACGTGAGCGTTCACTTATTAGTACACAGATTATGTGCTGCGTTTGACATGTGTCTTTGTTTGAAATACCCATATTGTTACTGCTAATAAATCTGTGCTTCAAATTTGGTCATCATGCCTCATGGTTTAGAAAAAGAGGAATGCAGCAGCGGTCTGGTTTAAGTGTGTGGTGTATGCCTGATTTACAGGACTAACAGACTGCAGTTAAACAGAGGAAAGTAGAGAGGAAAATAAAGTTTGAGGTGAGAAGTATCAAGCAGTCACATCTGTAATAAAGGGCATGCAGGTGAAATAACAAGTCAAAGTGTCAGAGCAGCTGAGGACGAGCGTCAACCTGTTAATAAGCTCCTCAGTAGCGCTGCCCTCCTCAAGATCACAGATAGTTTGAGTTTTTGAGAAATGCACTGATTCACTTCCTCAGCTGAGAAGTTTGTTAGCCCTTCTTTTTCTGTTATATACAGGCTGTGAACTTAAAGCCAGCAGCTGGTTAGCTTAGCTTAGCTTAGCTTAGCTTAAAGACTGGAAAACAATTAGGCACAACCAGCCAGGCTCTGTCCAAAGGTAACAAAGAGTTACAGCCTACAGGCTTTTTTGAAGCTCAATGATGAACATGTTAGCATGTTTGTTTAACATGCATTTATTTATAGGACTTTTATTCAAAAGGGACCACTCTATTTAGCTAACACAGTGCGAATTAAAAGCATGAAACTATAGTGCTTCACAGAGAGTTTATAGCTATTGCTAACTTTTAACTCTTTGCTGTACTGTGTAATTAAAATATACAGCTTTCAGCATCATAAAACAACAACTCAGTAAAATAAATACACACACACAGACACACACACACATTCCACACTGCATCCACACAACACTTAACCTTTGCTGTAAAAGATTTTATATTTAGAATTAGTTTAATTACTATTAGTAATGTGTTCCCGTGACGAACAAAAACAACTACGGTCCTGGTTTTATGGAGGATATGTGACTCTTTCTTGAACATGACGATCCAGGCTATCATGTCCCTTAAGCCAGCGTCCCCTGGCTCCAGCTACATATTAGGATGGACAGATATGAGTGTCACTTTTCTTACTCAACGCTCAGCAAGAAAGTGAATAAGCAGAAATATATACTGCCCAAATATGCCCCAAAATGTTGAGCCATTCTTCCAAGATATCGTGATGTAGCAGATGGCCTCTCAGCAGCAACATGGAACCGCTCAACTTTCCATCATGACTTCATACGCACCCAGTAGGCCACCGGCTGGTCGTCACTGGAACAAGCTCACACAGACTTTTATGGTTAATGCTCGTCCCTCAAAGGAACTCTGTGTGAGTGAGCGCCTCTGGTTAGTGTGGGTCCAGACATAGCATGAGTCTGATCAGACCATCAAACACACTCACAGCACTTAAAAGACATGGTGTCACCTGGAAAATATGTCAGTGCACACACACACACACACACACACACACACACACACACACACACACACACACACACACACACACACACACACACACACACAGCACCAGAGAGTGTCTCACCTCCAGATTGTTATGTTCCTGTCTTAGTGTTCAAGAATTTTGTTTGGACATTGCTATTTTTTATGAAGTATTGGGTAGATTTAGCTCTTCAGGCCTATAAGAAGTATTTTAAAAAGTATCAAACCAATAGTAAGTGGTCACAAGCAGTGATATCACAGTCCCTCGGCCCTCTTTTTCGTTCACTGAAGAACTGTACATCAACACACATTTTCCTGTAATTGCACATCTGATAATTCTTACTTTGCATTCTGCAATTATGTAGAAAAGGTCTCAGGGTTACATGATCTTTATCTTGTAATGATGGGTAAACGTTATCGCTATCATGAGACTGCAGCTGCATTATCATTAAAACACATTGTCATTATGAGAAAAAGCAACACATGGTTATAACAGTCCTCCATTTGAGTAAACAGGACTGCAATGACTCCACTTTCCCTCACTGGTACTTCCTTGTTGGTCAGCGGCATTTAGTAGAAATGAAGATGGTACTATTATTAATATGTCAGCGCTGTGCAGACGCTTATGATTCACTGGGGTTTGGTGGACGAACACAGTCTGATCCACGTGAGACTGCTCCTGCAAGTACATGAGACACTAAGACGATTGTAGTTTGATGCTGAGTAAATGAGGAGATATGGAAGACGTAATTATGAGATACGAAAATCATAATAATATTCATTCGGTTGCTGTCTGTTTTTTTAAATCTTTTAAGGTTTCAACTCAAACTCCCACGCACGTCAGCACTGAATTAGATAAAAAGTGAATGGGATTCTCTTTGCATGAGTCTTTATTGAACATTTTTTTTGTTACTGAGAGTCTCGTGTCTCTGTGCAGCATGAGAGCTCCACCCGTCTGGTTTGGGTGCTTCCTCAAGCAGAATAAACTGTGGGATGACATCATGACAAAACGCAGGCTTGAAAATCAGGGTGCAGAAATGTTATATACAAGAGGGAGTCAAATCCTTTTGTGCGCCATTAAAGGCCAAATGTCAAGGTAACAAGAAGCAGTCAACAGTGAAATCTCCATTTACTCTGCTGCTGCTATGGCAGCATGCACTTTATTTAACTCTGACCATTTTCGACTTTAATGGCTTCTTCTTACTGCACATACCAGTGCTAGAAACACATATTGTACATAAATCTAGTTACTGTGTACAGATGTGTTAGATGTGCATACAATCAACAATGAATCCCTTCTTTACCATAACACCCCTTTGGTTTATTGTCCATTCTGTCCAGTCATTCATCTTCACATATATCTATATGCACTTTGCTAATGATTGACTCATCTGGTTAGAAGCTAATCTGCATTTGTTTTGCTCACTGTATGGCAATAAAATTCACTTAATTAATTCACAACATTTTCTTTTCTCGAAGTTTCCCCAGAGATGCTTCAGGACAATGCATATGTCCGATATTTTCTTACTTAATGAAGGCTTATAACATGTCAAATGTTGTTTTGGTTATAAATATCTACTGGATTCTGGTATTGCAGGCATTATATGGGACCATCGTGGTAAAGCGGTAGCTTAGCCAGAGAGGAGAGGAGACCCCAGAGCAGAGTCAGAACTAGCTGGAAGTATTTAGCCTGGGAACGCCTCGGGACGCCTCAGGAAGAGCCGGAAAGTGTCGCTGGGTAGAGTGACGTGTGGGGTAGCGTACTGAGCCTGCTGCCACCATAACCCGAACCAGGATAAGTGAAAGACAGTAGATGGATGGATGATAACAAGGATGCACCGTGAATTAGACTGCTTGTATTTCTGGTATTGTAAAAATGAGTATTGCAGTAGCTTTGAAAAAAAGCAAGACGAGTACACAATATTATGTTCATGTGCATTTTATTTTTCTTTTGCATCTGCAAGCCAAAAACCATATTCGGGATAATGGACCTCAGTTTACAAGTTCAAGTTTTAACGTAACACTGATTTGCAGAAAAGGCTTTAAAAAGTTTTGTGTTCCACCAGGCTCCATGTGCAGACTGGTGTGGCTGTTTCACTCCGTCCAGTTAACTGAGTCAGATTCTCTCATGGGAAAGCTACTGAATTTTGCCATTCATACGTGTTTCTGTTCCCCCCTAAGACAGCTCCGTCTAACCAGAGCTTATTATTCTGTACAGTCATAAATGAGATGGTTTGTCACAGTTCCTATTCAGTAATAACACACAGATGTACAACCCTGAGGCAGAACGTGAAGATGGAATGAGAGCGAGAGAGACTCCTGGGAATGCACTGGTGGAATGAGAAATGTTTTGATCAGGACTTCGGCATCGCCATAAAATAACACTGGTTATTTGGTAAGTTTAAGCTTTGGCATCCCCTCAGTGGCTGGCAGTGCATCGACATATTGAACACATGATGAATTTGAGTCTCTGGTTTCTAGCTTTAAGGCTTTTACTTGCACAAATGATGAGTTAGCTAACAAAACAAAGATCTTACGTTGAGTCACGTTTTGTATTTTGCACCACGAGATGAGGTTGTCCAGTCGCATACAGCAATCCTGTTTTTTTGATCATGCTCAGCAGGCAGGGGTCAGACAAAAATCCTTTCCAGCACTCGCAGACAGTAGACCCAGTCAGGGGGCAGTTGCTGGTAGGTCATCTTGTTTCCGTCCAGTCGTAATACCTTCATCCTGGAGTAGGACAGAGGTCCCACCTCTCTGCAGAAACTAGTCAAGTTGAACCCTGTAATGAACAGACAGAAAACACAGGCTCATTATTCACCAGAGCGACAACATTCTTTTTATTGCTGTCTTGTCAAAACATCGTCGATACTAAAGCAGTCCACGGAGCTTTGATTTCACATCATGCACCATGTGTTCATCATATGTAAATCATTAAGATGAAGTGCTGGTTTGATCAAACGAGGTTAGTCTGTGCAGTCTGCAAAGGGCTCTTCTTCTAAAACAGTCTGCATTTCCCATTAGTAGCCTTGCAGGTGCTGTGGTGAAAACGGAGGACGAGGAAACCACAACACCCTCTCTTTTGCTTTCTCACTTCATTTCAGTAGTAGAGCCTCCCTCGGCACAGACTGTGGGCTTTGGCAGTAAGCACCGCGGTAGCTGTCAGGCTGCTAGCTAGACGATGAGGTGTGTGTTTTTGTGCAAGTGTTTTGCAGTATGCTGTCTGTCTGTCTCTTCTTGTTGGTGCATAAACAGATCGGGAAATGAGAGCAAACTTTTGCTTCGCCAGAGCCTGTGAACAAAAACTGCACACGGCTGCCAGACGATCACGTGAGTCGAAATGTGGCTCCTGGCTGTATCATGAATCTCATCTGCTCAAAGAAGACCAAAGTGATGGGGAGCAGGGCGAGAGAGAGCGAAGAGGAGATGATGGGAACAGCATGTCCTTCTGGCTCATCTGGGGCTCCTACCTCTGAATCCATCACAGATGTTTCATACCACTCTCCTCTCTCCTTTACTAGCCTACTTTCTCTTCATCCAACCACCCAAAATTCCTTTTTTTCTCTTCTCTCCTCCACCCTTTACTCTTTCCATGTCTCAGAGTCCCACCCCTCCCTTCATTCTCCCTCGTCTTCCATCTCTGCCCGGCCCCTCCCATGTCTGTATGCAGTAAAGAGGGCCGACTGTGTGTTCGAGGAACTCATGCTTTCTTTAAAGTTCCTCTCACATTTTCCACATTTCATCTTCAGGTGGTCCGCCACATAACTCACTTATATTGTATTCTGCTGTCACAAGAAGTGAGCGCATTGTTGAATTGTAAAGGTTACTAATGTGTTCACGTGTGGTGTATGAGCATTTTAAAGACATGACTGTATTTGAGCTTGTCTGTATGTGCCTGCTTTCTTTCTGCATGTATGCAACTCACCTTGTATTTGGTTGGCCTCCAGGTAGAGGTACTGCAGGGTGGTGGGGACTGTTGGAGTGGTACTAAGTTTGTTATAAGAAAGGTCCAGCTCCACCAAACTGGAGAAGTTGAAGACCCGCGGGTGGATGCCCTGGATTTTAAGACCACAGCGACTGAGGCGTAGATACTTAAGGCTGAGAAATCCCCCAAAACTGTCCTCATCCAGCCCAGAGAGAGTGTTGTTGGACAGATAGAGCTGCACGACTGATGGAGGTAAATGCCTGGGGACGGACGTGAACAAATTCCCCCTGAGGTCCAGCAGATTCAGACTGGACAGACCTGTAACACGCAAAACAAAATTTGTGTGACAGATCAATTCATCAACCATGAATCATTCCAGTATTTAAGGCATCAGTTCATCTGTTTTCACTCTGCGTCTCCTGCGATTGGATCTTTGTACTTCAGCTTATCACTAAAGCTAGCTTTTCGTTTGTTTACCTACTCGCTTCCCTTTGTCGCCATTTGGCTCAGACCAGTCAGATTACATTGATTAACTAAATTGCTTGACTTGAAATCCAATCACTGTCGAATTAAACAACCCTCTGACTCCAACTGCCCTAATAGCCAGCTGTGTAAACTAGTCAGAGACAAAAGAAAATCATTAAATGTTCGTCTATGGTGTTTATTATATGTGAACATATGCAAGTTGTGCCGTAACCTAATCTAATCAGGAAATGAAACATTACACTACCCTTGAGGTCTCCCTCTGTGATGGTCCGCAGCTTGTTTCCCTGCAGCAGCAGCAGCGTCAGGTTGTGCAGGTTCTGGAAAGCGCCAGGGCTGATGCTGCTGATCTGGTTGTGGGCCAAACGCAGCTGTTTGAGTCCAGCTGGTAGAGCACTGGGCACTGATGTCAGATGGTTGCTGTTGGCAAACAGGTAGCACAGCTGGCTCTGGTTCTGCAGGGCGGCCTGTTCCAGCTTGTCGCTCTGCAGCTGGTTGTGGTCCAGGATGAGCCAGCGTAGATCAGTAATGTTGGCCAAAACAGAGGACGACAGGGATGAGATGTTGTTGCCCTGAGAACAAAAGAAAAAAACGTCTGAAGGAATTTCATGTTCCACACTTTAGAGTTAAAATGAACAGGGAGTGGAAAACCACTGTTGGCTAGTGGCAGACCATTGTTAAGACAACACACGCTCAGTTCCAGTGTCAGTGTTTTTCCTACCTGTAGAAACAGGTATTGAGTTCTTTCTGGTAGGCGGTCAGGGGCGTCTGCCAGGCCTCTGTGGTCGCAGTAGAGCGCAGTGGGCCACTGGATGGGGCAGTCACACTGTAGAGGGCAGGCCTGGGGGTTGTTGGCTCTGAACCAGCGTGGGTCCATCCGTCCCTGCAGGCTCAGCACACTAGGCTCGCCAAGCTGGCGGTCAATCCACAGAGGAACACCTCCATAGTCCATGTCAGCGACAAATGTGGCCGAGGCCGAGTCGAAAACACACAGCAGCACCAACACGACACAGCACAGAGGAGCCATGGACACAGCTGGGGAGATAAATGAAGAAACAATAGTGAAACAATAAGACAAAGGTGGGAAATAAACCATCAGCCAATGTGCTAGTGATGAGCTCTATTAACTGTAAAAGTTGTTTAATGTCTTCAGTGAACCCGCTTTGTCAAGTTTGAGAAAAGGAGTTAAGCAACGTGTTTGAAAATACTATATGCATACTGCAGAAATGAAGGCTTTCCCCATGAAGTATGACAGTGTTTTACGGTGCAATCATCAGTCTGAAATATAAAATACTACTTTATTCCTATTAAATTCTGCTTTATAAATAAAGGTTTTGCCAACAAATATGATGGTATTTAACTGTTTTCCATTATCAACACAATGGTAAGTACACACAGTTGTTTTGACTGCTATATCTATGTACAGTGTTTTACTGGTAAAGCAACTGTATTCAACCTATATTTGGAGGTTTTTCCACGCAACTCGCAGAACGTCAACATGTCAGCATTATCACTTAGCATGTAGCATCTCAGTGAGCAGCTAGTGTGGCTGAGGACTCTTAATCTTGTCTAATCTGCTTCTCAAAAGCTCCCCATTTTACAATGATGGCAATGCTGTTCTTCTAAGTGGTACACCTATAAGAACTGATGCAACCCTTATAAATATTGAGTGTGAAATTGAGAAACTGTTGTCTGCCTCGAGCTTTGAACATCAGATAAAGAACGGTTTCGGTGTGAGGTCAAAAAGGTCACCCTCTTTATTGCAGCATGTCTCTTTAACATTTACTGATAGATTAGAGGTAGCGAATGCACACTTCTGTTTGAGTTGCAGCACAAGTTGAGATGGTGAAATTATGTTTTCATACGCACCGCTTTGCATTCAAACTTCTGACTAAGATGGGTAAGAATACCTTTTTTCCTTGCATGCACAGCTGTAGATGGTTACGGTAATTCCCACAAAGTTGCACAACAAACACACACAGAGACTCTCAGTTGCTGTATGACACATCAGTGCGTAAGAAAGATTTGCATCATCAGGAAGTTTGACTTAATCACCATCTTTGCAATGTGGCATTCTGCTCTCGAATTGAAAGTACAGCACATGCTCAAAAGGTTGCCAAGACATCAGCAACATTATGCAATCCTTCCTCATCAAAACCAACTGTAATTAAACAGACGCGCAGAGCAGATTTCCAGTTTTACCTGCCTTGCAGAGAAAGGAGAGGGAAGCAGACGAGAAAACCAACAGACTGACACTTACCTGTTTGGTCAGGAGCCACAGAGCGCAGACAGTGTTGTCCTAAATCCCCAATGAAACCCTCGGGAGCTGTTTGGAAATGTGTGTGTGTTAATACGTCTGCGTGTGTGTGTGTGTGTGTGTGTGTGCGCGCGTGTGTTTTCAAGCTACCAGCGCTGTTTACCCACTGTCTACTGCATTCCTCCTCTTCATATGCTGCCCACATCCCCGACCCCAGACCTCCTCCATAATCTTCCCTGACTCACTCACTTCTTCCTTCTCCTTTCTCTCTGCTCAGCCCTTGGTAACGGTTGAGCCCAAAACAGTTGATGGAAACATGTTTGCTTGTACCATAAAAAGACACAGAATGCCTAAGTAAGTGAAGAAGGGTGAAGGCAGTGAAGAAGAAAGACATCAAATGAGGGTAACTTATCTGTTTTGAGTCTGACGGTGCAGAACTTTAAGTGAATATGAGAACATTTTGGGCAGCATTCAAGAATGAGCGTGTGAATATGCATGCGCGCGTGTGTGTGTTTGCTTGATTGGATATACAGTCTGTGTTCTGCCTGGAGGCATTGAAGCCACAAAGTACCTGGGGAGCCAAAGAGACCATTCTGTGTGTGTGTGTGTGTGTGTGCATCTGTGTGTGTTCAACTGAGCATGTGTGTGTGCGTCTCGAAGAAAGTAACTCGTTGCAGGCATCTGAGAAGAGCAGAGGAGAGAAAAACGTTTCCAGATTCCTCTCCCCCCCAAAGAATATGAGGGGAGCACTGTGAGAAAAGGGGCAAGGTGGAGAACAAGAGGGAAGAGTGCAGACAGTATATTTAATCAAAGCACTGAAAGAGCGCCCTCTAGATATATCACATGTCATGACACCCACAATTCAGTGGGAGTTCAGCCAAATTTATGACATAATAAGGGCCTGTATTTGGGGGGACGAGGTGATGGAGCAGTTTCTTTAAACCGTAAACCATGGACAAAACATGTTTTGTACTGTAAATGCCACATGCACTGTGGGGGTGGTATAGGCTGCTGCAGCTGTATGATGTTATTTTTACAAACAGTTTATAAATAAGTCTGCAATCCAAAAATGTCACCAATACAAAATAATGTGTGTGCACTTCATGTACATGTGCCAATGCCACCGACAACAAGTTCTCTCCAGAGGAGTTTTGTGACAGTTCATGCTGTGTCATGAAAGAAACTACTTTCTACCACCGGATGGCGAAGACCCCAATAACTCTAATGCTAATATCAGCATGCTATCATGCTCACAAAGCAATGCTAACTGGTCACCGAAAAAAGTGAGCAGGTACGATGTATGCTATGTTTACCATCTTTGTTTAGCATCTTAGCATGCGAACATCTGCTTATTGGAGCCAGCGGTATGATAATTGTGGTATTGGTACGATAGTTTTGCCCTCTGCACGATCAGTGATGCCAAAATTACCATTATGTGTGACAATCTGACCATTTTGTAATGTTTAATTTCCCAACATGATCATAATATCCGATTATGGATCCCACATGTTTGTTTACACTCTTTTTCTCACGTGACCTCTTTCAAGCCGATCATGCTTGGTGAAGGTTACGATGATGAACGTGATGTGAGAGCACGGTTGGCATTTTCTTTTTCCCGCTGCTTCAAGCTCATTTCAAGCGACTCGGAGGCCGAACTTGAACTTTCTTACTTTGGTATATTTTGTGATATATTTTATTTTGTATATGAACACTTTTCCAATCACACTGTCTTATAATGTAATTTTCTAAAAGTAGGATGTCACAAAAAGTGTCAGACAGCTCTCTTCGCCGCTTTCTTTTCTCTTCTTCATTTGGCCTATATGCTGGTATAAGCCATCTTCGGGGGGGGCTCTGAAATTGTTAGCTTGCACTGTTTTGCCATTGATAGTGGAGGTGCCAGAGCAGGAGGATCCTGCTCTCTGCTCACGACCAGACAGAAGTGACTTTTTCTGGAGTGCTCTGTCCTGATTGGATACAGTGAGCAGGGATACCGGAAAATGTGTTTTCTCTTTTGGTACATGAGCTGGCGGAGGGGAGACACTGGTTACTGACCAAACACTTTGTAACAGTGATCATCCATGGAATATAGAGTTATTTAAAACTTGTTTTAATAGGAAAATAAGCACTTACGGCAGCTTTGAGATACATCGTCAAAGCACCTTGGTTGTATGTATTACATTTCATGTCAACCATCCGATAGCTTTATAGACATTTCACTAAAAACCTGAAAACCACATGCCTCGCCAAAGTCATCGCGATCTTCTATAGATCATGTCTGTGCAATTTAAACAGTAACCCATCCATTGGTGGTCATCTATTCAATCTGAATGTTGTGCTACTTTTCCCCACCCGTGTTTTTTCCCGTGAGTAAGATTTCTTTTCAAACAGTGTCATGTTTGTATAATTGATTTGACGCAGGTTAAGTGAGGGTTTCTGGAAACATGTACGATTGCCGGTACACAGCGTGTCAACAGCAGCCGGTTGGCAGCTCCTCTCCATCCTCCACACTCCGTCTGCGTCTGGTTGAGTCATAAACAGGAGGAGGAAATGGAAAAGACCTCGCTCCATCCTCTGCTGGCTCGGATCCCTATGCTTCAGAATAACAACTTTCACTGAAACATTACAGCATCACATTCGAATACAGTGTTCACCTCACAAGATTCATGAGTATTTCCTCTGTCGTTTTAAAAACTTGTTTTTCATTTATTGTCACATTAAGATGTTTTCAGTGGTGCCATGAAGTGAGAATAGTTGTTGATAATGTAGTAAAACATTTCTTGTTAAATAACCTTCACCCTTAATGTTTGCTGGGACAGTCTCCAACCTCCCAAACATGCACAGGACAACAGGGTATAGAAATTGGACAGATGGGTGCATACATATATTCACTTATACTATATAGATCTATTTTAGGGAATTGAAGTTTTAAATATGGCACAGGAAAGAAACACCGAAAGAGGAATAAACAAGACAAATAGCTATGAATGACAGGTTTTTGGCGGGATTGATTTCATTACTGATGTTATGAGTGTCCCAAGTTGATCATGTGGCCTTAGCCAACATCTGTGCAATTATGCTGGGAAATTAAATGACAGGGATTATGAAATCATAAATTAAACAAAAAAAGACATTCCTGGTATCACGTCACTCAGTAATGTTGCCCATTAGTACCTCTAAGGAGATGATGTTTTCACTCGTGTCTGCTTGTTGGTCAGTTAGTTTGTCAGCAGGATTGCACTTAAACTACTAATTGGATTTCCATGAAACCTGGATGGAGGACAGGTCTCAACCCAATGTGATGCTATTGCAATACATGTGAATGCGAATGTGACGTCAGTCCTGGTGTAACTTCTGAGAAAAAGTAATGCACCACAGTAACAAAATTAATCAGTCTGCTTGTATAATCATTATTTGGATATGATTTCTTGGTAGTGAGTCACTAAGCAGAAGTTGGCCCCGGGTGGTTTCCTGTTTGAGTGTTGGCACATACAGCACATCCTCAAACAGCTTGTCAGATACTGTAAAGGCGTGTCTGAAGTTGATCCCAGAAAAAGCCACAAGACCTCTTCAGACACTCGTGTATGCATGTAAACAAGGCTGAAATCCTGAAACACTTAAATGTCGGCTTTTCAAATGTTTTATGATATAGGACATGCATTCTACACATATGAAGTCGAGGATACACACAGTGTGTTGCCTTTGAGATTCCAAAGTTCAGTCTTTGAAACAACAATTAACAAAATAATGTTGTGTTAAATGTGAAGGTCCATTTAATAGTTATTTCTGAGTTCTTAAAACTACTTTTTTGAGCAGTTAGTGACAGCAGACAGCTGTAAACACAACATTGATATACTCTTCTCTTGGAAGGATCTCATCTCATGAATTGGTGTTCTGCTTGTGGCTACCTGCTCATTTAAGTCTAATACTCACTCTCCTTTTAGCCCGTTTTTTGATTTCAATCAACTGCTGATGGAAATATCTAACTCATTGGCTGCTATATGTTCCACAGTGGTCACGAGCTATTCATTCACCTTATTTATCTTCTGAGAAAATAGTGCACAGTGGGTTTTTACAGTTTTTGAGCTAAAAGAAGAAATTAAAAAACGCTGCCTGCTACCAAAGAAAACACTGATGGGAGTCGTGACGGTGAAACTCTATGGAGCTGAGAAAAGCTGCAGAGCCGGGTTGGTAATAAAAAGATATCACATATTGTGTACATGCTTTAAGGACTTCATGTCGGCATTAATGTTTGCATTTTTTTAATGTTTTATTTTCCTGAAACAGACTACATATACTAGGTGACTTGACTAGACTAGACTAGACTAAGTGACATTGTTTCATTAATTGATACGTTATACTTATTACCCAGTATGACAGAAATACAGATGCTTACATGCCACTTTTTTTTTCTTTTTTTACAACTGCAGCTGAGCCTGAATTAATGTGTGTCTTTTGCCTGTTTCCTCTTCCCACTCTCCTTATTCATCTTTTCATAATTCTATTCACCATCTGCTGCCTCAGTTTGTGTCCTGTCACTGACACTAGAGGGCAGCATTTTCTCTGTAATCAGCAGTACACACAAGTCAGGTACAAACTGAAGTAAACTAAGGCAAAGGTCAGCTTTCGATTGCTGATTGCACATATACAAGGAACCACATTAATACCAATAAATGATATATATTGTTTGAGAGATTGGGTGTATTGATGTAAAGAAAAGAAAACGTTTAACAGACTGAAGAAGAAGAAATATAATGCTCTGACGATCAAGGTTCAGAGACGGTCACTGGTACATGTTCAACTGGGGACGCGTCTATCTTGGGCCACTTAGTCCCTGGAACAATCTTCACTTTTCTCAAGATCCCCTCTTTTTTTAGTAACAGATTTAACATTGTTCAAATCATAAATTCTGCCAGGATGCCATCAGAATTTAAATTAAACCCATAATTATAACTGTTGCCAACATATATTCATGAAAATCTGCTTCTTTTATCCCTATGAGAAAAAGATGAGAAGCTTGGCTCGGTGTAATCATGAACATCTGTGCATGATTTATGTCTGTGTGTGTCTGTGTGTGTGTGTCTGTGTGTGTGCGTGCATGGACATCTGCTTTCTATAGCATGGTTTATGCCGCCCCCCTGTGCCCTGGGGTGTCATGGTTCAAGTTACCTTAAGGATAACATTATCCAGGGAATACTACGGTGGCCCTGAGGGTCAAAACACAACAACATACACAGAAAACACAGCAACATTTCAGGAAGCACAACTGCGTGTTGTTAAATATTATGTAATTTTGTTGAATATACTGTCATCTTATATCTTAAGTAATGTTGTTTTGTTTTGACCTTCGGGGTCATTGTAAAATACAAGGACCAAATCTCATCTGTATTTTATCATGAGATGCGTCATCTCAATGAGTTATTTGTGTGTAATTCATTATTGATGTAATGTTATGACATTAATCATCTGTTGGTAAGTGAGCTATAACTCAGTATACGTGGAAAGATTACTGTAGAGCATGTTTTAAAATTGGGAAGTGGCTGTCGAATTGTTAGTCAAAGGGTACGTGAGTCAACTTATAAAACACTTTGTGGAGACAATAGTTTAGTTCCCATGAGATTAAACATTAAATTGTTGACTTCAGACTGGGTATGACTTTGTGTTAGGCATGTAATTATTATGGTGAAGATTAGAGTCTGTGTCAGCCAGGAATGACTTACAAGTGAGTTTAGTAAATTATGACTTGTTGTTACATTTTGTTTTTGTGCCTCCTTCTTCCACACATTTTCTCCCTTCTGTGGCAAAAAACAAAGGACACATCCAACGTCTTACTGAGAGAAAGAGAAATACTGCTATGCTTATATCAGTCCAAATTCATTAAGGCCATAGGAATCTGTATGGCAGCCAGATGAAAAGAACATCTGACTGCCATACCTACATAATAAAACCATTTAGTCTGTTTGGAGCATAACAATGGCCTCCAAACAAAGTGGATTTCCTCTCACTGACCTGATTTTATTCTGGCACTGAACACCCATATGAATGACTGAAGAACGTCAGGATGAGTAGATGTTTGATATATTTTTAAAACCTTCCACATATGCTTTTTTTTCTGCAGGTGAGTGCCCTGCGAAGTACCCTTCGAGAAGGGGCAAATTCCCGTGACATTCCTGTGAAGAGTTCATGGCCTGAATGTAAATTGTTTGGTCCTCTGATCTTCTGATCCCTGCTCAGCGCTGCTCTTGACCCAGACAGGAGAGGGTGGGATGGACACGGGTGGGGGTTGAATGCGTTAGGGGCTGTGCAGAGTCAACCTGGGCCTCTTACTTTGAAGTTCTGGTCAGCAGAGAGTCAATTTCTCCTTCGTTTTTCTTTCTTACTCTTTAGCATTTCCTCATATTGTTTTGTGTGTGTCGATACTTATCTTTTTGTGGTCAACGTGTGTTAGACTTTGACTTACCTTTAATGACCTCATATAACAAGGGATGATTTGATGTTACTATGCAAGAGCTGATAACCTCTGAGGCTCATAAGGTTGTCGGTCGTCAAGAATGAGTAAAGGGGTTGGAGGTCATCCTGGTTCACCTTAGAAGTGCTTCACCAAACAGTCTGACCTACAAGTGGATAGAGAGCAGCAGGATGATGTTTCCATCGACAAAAAGCCAATGGGATCTTTCCATTGGCTCTGGGATTAATACAGAAAATAATCTCTTACACATTTTTTTGTTTTGTTAAAATAATCTCCACAAATGAAAACCACTTTTCATCATTTTTGAAGTGTTAACGCAATCGCCAAACGGTAAAAAACATTCTCAAAACGTTTATTTTGTAAAAAATAAAACATTAAAGTCTCTTAAGCTTGTATTTCAGGCATCTAACTAACTAACTAACTAACAGAAAAACATTTCCAGGTTTTTATGACTCATTCTGCACACTATTTTTTAGAGAGCAACAAATATGTGTTGAGAAGTCCATTCCCCATATAAAGTCACATTTAAATTAATGAATGTGACTCGTGCAGTGTTTTTACAAGGCTGGGCAAAGCACTGACCAGTCTGTTCTGCTCCATCTGCAGCTCACAGACGCCTGCGGTCACACAAAAAAGACAAAAGAAAGTGTTTCCTGATGCTGCCGAATAGATAGCAGAATGAATAAGCTGCTTTAAGTAGCTGTTTGTCCGTCCTAGTTGGGACTCATGCCAGTGTCCGACCCTCCTCATCCAAGCTTCAACAATCTCAGTCACAGCCAATAAATTCTTCACCAAGAGTCTCTAGCTGAGCTTTGAAGTCAATATGCCAGCTGATTGTTGCTTTCTTTCTTCCCTTTTTCTGATGTATGAACGTCTTTTATTGTCAGATGTCAGACACAATGGATACACTAAGTAACAGCCAACTTAAAGAACATGTGCTAGGCACTAAGCCATTTTTCTATCTGTATGTGTTTATGTGCTATGTATATATTTTCAGTTTGACAAGTGTTGACACTACTGCTCTTTGATGACCCAGAAGCATACACAGTGAGGAACAGTTCAGGAAGTCACTGCACCCAGCCAAGAAATAGTCTGGACCAACTGTAAAACCACACAGTGTCTTATTGTAACTCTGTTTTTTTGTACATATTAAACAAATCAAATATAACACAGGACTTGGTGAATAAGCATGAGGGGAGGGCCATTCACATTGTTGGAATTCATTAGGAAATCCACTAAGGATAACTGTGTATTTCATTCTGGACCTACTTTCACATTTTTTGTCTTGGTGACTAATGTGGATGGCAGTTTTTGAAATTGGCCTACTATGAAGTGAGACCACAGCAGCCAGTAGCCACATGGGCTGCACTGTAACCATGTAGACAACTGCACACTATCGAAGTAAGTTTACTTGAAGGTGTTATTGATGACACACAGCCACTAAACGTCTAATTCCATCTCCCTCTGACCATTTTATTCATGTAACAGCACCGCGGCTGTTTGAACCACCTGCCCCCTCAAGTTTGTGCCAGTTTGTGAACTTGCAAACATTGCTCATGCATGCTAACATTGCCAACATTGGTGGCTCTAACTAGTGAATGTTAGCTTAGATTGCTAACGCTAAGTAGCAAACGTTAATTTTGCTAATATTCCCGTTGCAAACGTTAACATTGCTAACGTTAGCCAGCTAACATTAGGGCACCACAGTACGCTGGGTGAAAACTTTAGAACTGAGCTATTCTTAAGTGTTTTTCCACAGTGTGACAACTACCAACACTCCTGATGCTGACAAAACACAGATACCACGTAATGCCAATGTCATTGTAAGCTCGATCCATCCGCATTAAACAAAAACAATCATTTCAGACCCGACAAACATTTTAAAATGATTGAGTCACAGTTATAATGTCTTGAGGAAAAGAGATGTTACACCTTTCTATGTGCTTTGTAGAATTTTTTTTTATTTTTATGATTCATCTGCATAAAAATGTTTTCAATGACCTTTAAATTACTTGTTTTGTTTTGGTTTTTTTTGTACCACTGACAGGCTCAGATTGTTATTCCAAGTGTCAGTCAAGTTATGTAAAGATTCTCTTCAGAGACATCTTTTTTTGTTTAATAGTAAGATCACTATTGCTACTGCCAAAATAACCAGACTCCATAAGCAGAAATGCAATAGAATCGCCATAAATTCTCTAAAATCCAGAAAAAACAACACCTATGTTTACACATGTGGTGCGCCTCCTACACATTTCCACAGGCCATTCCTTGTTCTGCTCCACTGCAGAAGGTAAAACATTCAGAAGATGCAATAAAAGTGGAAATACTTTACATGGGCTGGTTGAAACAGGGTACTTTCTGTACTCCTGTTGGAAGAAATGCCTGTGCTCTTTTGTTTTAGATGTAATGATGGGGTGTGGCGTTTGAAGATTACTACAATGACTCCCACCATCGGATCCATTATCCAGTAGATTTGAAATCCTGTTAATCCAATTATCCACAATGACATTGTAGCCTTACCTACTAGGTTGACTCTACATATGTTTACCTCATGTCTTTAATCCTTTTGAGTCTCACTAAGACAAAGTAGTGATGAAACATTAGTCAAACAGTTAATCCAGTCCCTTCTTCCCTGGGAAATTCTACATTGACTGAATGTTTATGTCTGGAGGAAACACACCAGTGAAATGACACATCCAGAGAAAACACCTTTTTTTTATAAGACTACGTTCAACTACATGCTTTGTTTTTGCACAGAATATAATCTTGTGTTCAATAGAAGTGTATTTTTAAATATATTAGACCCAGATATATTGTCCTCCTTGAAATCCCTTTCTCTTCGACAATAACACTACTTTTCCCTTGTCACAGTTCCCTCCGTGATAACAACAAACAGAGGAGATGGAGAGAGGAAAAGGTGGATAAGACAAAGTGGAGAATCTTCAAGTGCTTGCACACATAAAGGATAAAAAGTGAATGAATAAGATTCAGACGGAGCTTGTGTCAGAGGAAAGACACAGAGCAGGAAGGGGCCCACATTAAGACCAGACAGACAACATGTGGGTACTGCCACACATGTTTTCATTTAACCCTTTACAAGATGTAAAGATGTCGCAGAGGAATGGACACCCCTGCTTTAAAGCTTTGCCTTTGGAATATATCATAATTGTTGTCCTTCATCAGTCTCTCTATTTGATATCTAAAAACATAGAACTCATTTATATTGTGAGGAACATGTTACAGATAAAACAAAATATTGATAAGATATTTAATCCAATGCTGAAATCCCCTTCAACAACAGCATGACTCTTAACAGTACATACAGCAATGCATTGACCAAGTCATGTCTTTACCCGTATCTGACAGTGTTTTGCATTGGTCCAAAACGATAAATAATTTAGCATCTATGATCCAGTGAGCTTTAAAGCAAAGGTCTAAATATGTAAGAAGCAGAGGGGTTTCAGCTGAAAAGTACTGAGTGTGCTTGACACAGATGGGAACAATCCCTCACAGTCGCTGCAACTCACATCACTAATATGAGTGGAAAAAGAGGCTCCAGAGTGGGGTGTGGGGTGTGCTGGGCCATGCCTGAGCGAACAAAATGGGGTGCAAGCGCTCGGGTAAGGGGGAGGAAAGAACCAAGTGAAGGAACAGAGGGAGGGATGGAGAGGGGGGATGGCAGAACGTTAAAAAGACCAGGGAGGGGAGGAAAGTTTTTTTTTTTTTACAAAGTCTTTTTCAGAGTCCAATTCCTCCAATTCTGAGCACACTCCTAGAGAGAGAGGGGACAAGGAGTGCCAGTCTCTCTGATCAGGTAGGTGTGTGTGTTTGTAAGTGTGTGTGTGTGTGTGTGTGTGTGTGTGTGTTTGCATGTACATGCATGTGTGTGAACATGTGTCTGTTAATCTCTGTGGTATTTCTCTATGAAACCTAACAGGGGATAAATAAACACATGATGATAGAGGCATACTTTTGCTTGAGATTTTTTTTTCCTTTTCAAAGTCAGAGGGGGATTATTGGATATTTTCCCACAGTTTTAGTGCAGCAGTGAGAGACATTAACAAAGCTGCCATTCATGCTTTTTTTTATGCTTCTTTTTTTATGCTTCCTCTTTGGATCCCCTGTGGATTAAGACCCCTAAGAATGTACCTCTGCAGGCGGTTACATTTCCAAAACAGTCTGTACAGCACATTTGACTATTCATGTAACTGTGTAACAGTGAGGGCTCTAACGGTGTGAAAGAAGTTGTGTTTTTGCCAACTTATTTATTTATTTATTTTTTACTTTTTGGTGGCTTCATGAACATTTTCTTGCTTTATTCTTGAGAATCATGTACGTCTTTATCATATAAGCGAGGAACAGAGGCTCAGGACAAGAGTACACTGTCACCATCACTTTGCTTTTGAGCAGTATCTGTTTCAAATTCTATGAAAATATTAGTCAATGTAGCCTCATTAACAACATAATTTGTCAATTTGTGAATGATTTTGTGTCTATTTGGAATTTTATCGGCTCTCTCTCTTCTGTCTTTGTTAGATTACAGTGAAGATTCGTGTGACTGTGACCATGCGTGTGGTGATTGTCTTCCTCTTGTCTGCCCTGCTTCCACCCTCTCTCTCCCATCAACCGGACCCCTTAGCTTGGGTGTACACTCGACGGAGCCAAGGACACTATTATGGCTCCCTGCAGGCAGACACCGCTGGAGGGGCATGTCCAGATGAGTGTGACTGCCCCCCTACTTTCCCAATTGCCATGTACTGTGATGGGCGGGGCCTGTCAACCATGCCAACCATTCCCTCCCGTGTGAAATACGCGTACCTCCAAAACAATGCAATCACAGCCGTGCCTGACTCAACTCTAGCCAATGCAACCAATCTGGTGTGGCTCATGATGCACCACAACCAGCTGACATCTGACGCCATTGGCAAAAAGGTAACCCTACATCTGGTCTCAGTCAGACAGAGCCACGCGTGTGAGCTCAGAGTATGAAGGATTCCTGCTGGTCTCGATGGATGTCAGATGTTTGGCAGGTGGCAGACTGTAATTAAAAAAAAAAAGAAATTGTGTTATTGCTGCATATGTGTTAACAAAAGGCACATTTGTATGTGTTCTTAGCTTCGCCTCCAGCTAAAAATAAATAGCATACTTTTCAATGCCTCAGCATACCTATCTGCTTCATAAACATGTCGCCTGCGTTCTCCTTTGACAAGAGAGACACTAATGTTTTTGTTCGAGATGGCATCTTTGCATTGATCAGCCATTTAGAGTCTGCCATTTTATTTGACTTTCGAAATGTGAAAAATTATCCTCTACGTATATTAGATAGATGTTCCAAAATGGCAAAAAAATAAAATCACAATGCAATTGTCCACTTTTGTGAACATTATAGCTGTGAGTGATGATGTAAGTGTCTGAAATCTCAAGTCACTGACCATGATCGTCAGAACTGTAAGTGTTCACAATAAAGAGAGCAGTAAATGAGGGAACAAGGGAGTGATGTCAGATATGACCACAGACTTTTAGGTAGACAGCAAGTTGCTACACAATGCAAGAGCCACAGACACAAATAAACTAGATTAGCTTCACACATCTTGTTGTGCATCTTGTCTTGTAGAAAGAGCGACTAAACAAATGTTCACTAGGAAAAACTACCCAGATAATCTTAGGTTGCAGCTAGCTAATTAGCTGGTCAGTTCTAGCACACTGAGCAGTTTTTTAGGAAACCTCCAAATGTCAGTTTCGGTACTTTAGCCCCTTTTTCACTGCCGGTCCGAGACAGGACTGTTGTGCCATAATTCTGCCTTGCAATTCTTTAGATAAAATATAAAGAGAGAAAAGAGCATTTATGATATTTCTCCAATGACCTTCTTTTATCATTGTATGTCTTTTAATACAACATTTTTTATTTATATTCTTTATTTACAAATAGTTGACAATAACAGACATTGTTGCAAAAAGGCTTAACAATGTCATTTCAGTCTTTTAATTGGTGTTTAGTGTTTCTTGTTTGTTTGTTTTTAACAAATTATTCATTCTCCACATCATTTTTATAGGCATTCCTGAAGTTGGAGGGACTGGAGCGTTTATACCTACAGCACAATAATTTGACCAGCATTCCTTCAAACCTCCCTCGCAGTCTGCGAGACCTGAGAATAAACCACAACAAGATTGAAAAGGTAATGTCTTGCATAGTTTGATAGTCATGCAGAGTCTCTGTGCTCATTGACTGTTTTTGGCCATACAGTAGAGACATCACACACTTATTTATACTGTTGCCTAGGTTATAGCTGCAGACCTGGAGGGAATGGATAACCTCACAATCCTGTATCTCAATGACAATGCTGTCACAGACATGGGCACATCACTGAAGGCACTGAAATCCCTCACACTGTTGGACATCAGCGGCAATAAATTGACAAAGGTAATTTTGTGTATCTGTTTGCAAATGTCCCATTAAGTCAATGGATAACTTCCAGTCCTCGCACAATATTTTCATTAACTGATCCCAGGTCCCAGAGGCGCTCCCTGAACATCTGCACCAACTCTACCTGGAGTCCAACTCCATTGATGCTCTACCAGAGAGCTTCCTGGGTGGTTTCACTCAGCTGCAGTACGTAAGGATTGCCCACAACCAGCTCACAGACAAGGGTATCCCTGCTAACACCTTTAATGTGACTGGACTGGTGGAGCTGGACCTCAGCTTCAATAAACTGGAGAGAATCCCCCCAGTGAGCACCACACTACAGCACCTCTATCTGCAGGCCAACCAGATCAAGGGTAAATGCGTGTTGATTGTCACATCATTCACATGACTCTGTATGTGCGCTCCTCTCCGGTTTGTAGTGGATGGGGCTCAGCTGAAAAAAGGTGATGTTGCATGCTTCCGTGCACCACTCAGGATTTAACAACATCTGAATCAAAACCAGACAGCTGTGGAGTTGTTTATGATGTCTCTGGACCAATTTCATTCAAACCTGATCAACAACACATATTGCGCATATTTACTGTTATAGCAAAAATACTTAATCAACCAGTGTATAAGGTCTGTTGGCATCTTAGAGTGAGGTTGCAGATTGCAACCAGTCAAGTACCCATTGTCTCATCCTCACCTTTGACGGCAGCTAATAACAGGAAAAAAGCATTAAAGTTCCTCTCTAGAGCCCATTTTAAGGTATTGAAAGCACATTAATTCTAAGTTGTATTTATTTTATTCCATTTCTGCTCATAAATGTTCCCAAAATCCTACACACTGAACCTTTAAAAACCAGCCTCCTCAGGATCTAATGCAGCAATGGACTATTCATTGAAATGCTGCTGTATGTGAAACTGTATCACCTCTCCATCTGTCCCTCTAGAGTTCACTCTGGGTAGTTTCTGCACCTTTACGGATGTGTCCAACTTCTCCAAACTGCGGACGCTGCGACTGGATGGGAACGAGATCAGTCTTGAGGACGTCCCTTCAGAGTCATCCATCTGCTTGCGACTGGCTTCCACCATTGAGATCTAACTGTGTGTAGGATACAACACCGACATGAGCCAAAACCAAAGCACAGCTGGGGCGATGATATAATTTAAAATTGACAGCAGGTGGCAGCAGTTTGTACTGCAAAATCTACCTTTCCCATCACAGTAATTATCATATGAGGATGATTACATGGCAGTGGCTTAACGTTTCACCTTTCACTGCTCAATCTCTGTGAAAAATATAGACAAGTAAAGTGTTTACCGTTATGAGATTCTTTTCCACAAATACAGTGTATAAGCCTAATACGATATTGTATGAGCCACATATGATATGAGTTTAACTGCTCCACTGTTTTATCATATGAGTTTTTTGCATATTGAAAATAATCCCACCCTACTTATATGTTGCTGTGTGGATTAATGATCTTTGTAATCAGCGTTTTAAGTGTCTTTATTTTGTTTGTCTCTGTTGTCCTACAAAGCATGCCTTCCACTGTTTTGTCAGATAAGCTGATGATACACATATTATGTATGATGTATGATGCGAGGTGTTTAACTGGCGTAGAACCATGACGATATTATCTTCACTTCTCCGACCTCCATGTCCGAAAGTGGAATCCTGCGCTGTGATTGCTTGTTTCTATGGCGGATTGTCATTTTTCTCAATGAAATCAACTTTCCTTAGAAACATGGATAGAAACCTTTGTACTGTGTGAACAAATATCTCCATTCTGTACTGTAGTGAATAACATACCTTTGAGTGTATGAATTACAAGTCTTGAGTTACTGTACGCATTGCATGGATAGGTTATGATACTGACAAAGCTTTTATGTTTACGAGCCTATGGCAGAAGAAATAAAAGTTGGGCTTTTTAAAACGATCATTTTACAGTACATCCTGTAATTGTAGTGTGCTTTATTTCACTGTCTCTGTGCGCATGTGCTTGATGTAGGTTTGATTCAGTGATTTTATGGACTAACGGTGGATTAAGAAGAAACACTGGGGCACTGAAAACACAGTTTGCTTGGGACAGAGTAAGCTTTTGTTAAACAGCAAATAATCAGCTATCTTTTGTATTAGACACTAGACACTCTGTCTCGGATATGATACATTTCATGAGACATAACCTTAAGAACACCTTTTCGGAGAAAGAGAGATTATTTTCAAAAGACTCAAGATCTAAATCTGCTCACTGGAGATGGTGACAGTAACTTCCTGCACTACATCACATTGTTTGTGAGGGCTTCAGCAGAGTCATTCAGGACACTTGAACTTTTGGCACGCTGCATGCAGAGAGTGAACCTCTTTTGGCCAATGATTTTTTTTCTGTAATGTTCCAGAAAAGAAAAGAAACTGAAAACATTGTGGCTGATGGAATGTTTGGAAAAATGACAAGCTTTTCCACAATGAAACAAAAGCAAATTGTGGTATTTTGAACCTATTTGCAAACTAATGTGATGGAATGGACCTGGAAGTACATTTACTCAACTTCTGTACTTGAGTACAACTTTTGAGGTACTTAACTTGAGTATTTAAATTTTCTGCTACTTTATACTTCCACTTCACTACATTTGGAACAAATATTGTAATTTTTAATCGACTACGTTTATTTGATAGCTATAATTAGTAATTTTCTACTAGGTCTGATAAGGTCGAAAGTTTATATACACGTCAATACTAAGGTATATTTCATGTCAGATACTTAAAGACCCTTACACAAGTCCTATTCGTATGGGTGACTTTTACTTGTATATCCTTACTTTCACTCAAGTATGACCTTTGGGTATTTTTTACAACACTGGCACACTATCGCACTTCAGATGATGATATCGATGCTTCTGACTTCTAAACTCCCTCTGAATGACTGTTGTCTCACATAGGGGAATTGTGATTAAACAGGAAGCCACACCTTTCAGTTAAATTCTCTACGCTGTCCTGTTGTCCTCTAAGGTGAACCTTGTGTGTTTGTCTAACTCTGACAAACCTGTGTGTGTCAGCTGACCGGTGGTGGGACAGTCAGAGGACACGGGATGTCTATATTTATAATATTTCTCTCTATCTCTATGTTTTCTAATCTGTGGCCACACCAGCAGATAACATCATTACAACTAATATATATAATAGGCTTACAGCGGTCAGCTAGTGGCCACACGTCACTGACCAAAATGGCCTCGAAACCAAAAGAGCACCAAGCAGAGTACATTACACAATGAGGACACTGAGCTGAGATACAGCTTACTGCCAAGAGGTCTGCTTTGTATTATGTAGTCTTACAATATTGAAGCCTGACAGCCAACATCACAGCTTGAACATGGCAGTAGTGATGCTGCTGCCCATGCTGTCCTGCAGTCAGTAAAAATGTGGCATGAAATTTCTCACCATGAGAAAAACGTATATTATATGTGAACATGTTGGCAAGAAAATGAGTGTTAAGTCTCTTTAGAGCATATAAGTTTCAAAAGGCTTCATGAGAAAATAGGTACATTTGTGTCTCCATTGTAATCATACAGTTTTCCCTGACAACTGTTTTTTATGACAAGCTGCCATGTTCATGATGTTACTGTGGTGGAAATTTGTATAATTTGTATAATTTTCCTTGACCAAGCTTTTGATATTTCAATATGAGGAAATCAGAATCAGAAATAGAAAATTACATTGCAAATTACACTAAGCAAAAGCTAAAGTCTGTAAATAAAATCAGACAGCAAAGCAAGAGTCACATCAACTATTCAGCTGAATAGGGACAGAGCTCTTCCCCCTAAGTGGGTTAGAGAAGTCTGACAGCGCTTCTGATGTTGAAGCACAGGTTTTATACACCAAGTTTATGTCAGTTGAAGGTCACACAGTTCTCGTGTCTATCATTTGCCGAGAGCTGGACCTTGTACGAGAGCATGAAGCTTTCATGTTTTTTAAGACAGTTCATATGGGGTCGTTTTTTTCTCTCCTAGACAGACAACAAGTTTGTAAAGCAGACGTCAGTACTTATACGAGGAGGAATAATCGAGGCTACTCAGTTCAGGTCATTCAGTTCAGATTTCCCTTACAGTTACTTCAGTCCAAGCATTTGATATCTGTACATTCCATATGTGCATGATAATAAGTGCTCTCTAGTTTTCACAAATCTGTGTGTGGTTTCTGAAATACATAATGAAGATGAGGCTTCAGTTTGACACAATCATATTTTGACAGCATTCTAATATTTTTGGATATTTATAGAGTGGCAGAGCTTACAGATTTGCAGATCACAAAAGTCTGCACTGTTGTCTTTGGCCAAAGTCGGCACTCTCCAAATGCCCTTTAGTTTTAATGTATTCAGTTTGAATATTTCTCTCTTTTGGATGTGCAGAGAGGCAACTGTTTGCTTACAAGTTTGTGATCGAACTTGAACGGTCAAATTAATGACGTTAAAAACATGAGGGACAGAATTCACTCATAAGTAGTTTGTAACATCTAAGAAAGTAATCAATACAACACACCAGACAATTTTGGTACATGTGTGTCTGTTTATCTACGACCTGTCAGAGTGGGGTTGTAATAATCTTTTGATTAATGGGTACTACACGACTTATTCATTTATCCATGTCATGTCATCTGACATGGCTGTGGTCACATCATCAGCTTGTGATTATGGGTGACACAGACGTACTTCTACACCAACAGCACAGTGATTATGTGTCGACGTCACTGACCAAAATGTGACCTATCAGTCATCAGACACAACAGTGGCTTTAGGGAGTAGCCGTTAAGACTTGGTTACAGGTGTCTGAGTCACACACACACACACACACACACACACACACACACACACACACACACACACACACACACACACACACACACCACAACACTGTATTACTGAGCAAGTTTAACTGCTCCACTGTTTTATATAGTTATCAGTACAGAGCAAATATTGTTGTTATCGCACATAGTCTGAGGTGAGAGCTATAAAAGCACAGGTCTATTTTCAAACAATGATATACAGTTAGAGTGGAAATGAGCAAAATATCAAAAATTAGGGCGGTCAGGCATGCTGTCATAATACAGGAAGCAACACTAACCATCACTATATCAGATAGAGTGTGTGTAGGTGAGTCACTAATGTCATCAAGAGGGAAACTTTCTTCACTAATGTGCATTAAATGATGGTTTCATTTCTATAAAAAGATTAATTGCACACACACACAACCTGGCCATTTGTGTTGTGGGGGAGGGTCCGGGCAGGTGATTGGTTGGGAAACATCACTCCCTTGTCGTTGAGAGGGGGGGGACTTTAAAACACACCAACATGAGTGAACTAAATTTCTTATACAGACCATTAACAAGCAGGTGAACGGACATGAGGGAATACAGCTGGAACAGTTTCAAGGACTTAATTTTCAGAAATCGCGCTGTTGTCGACCAGGTAGGATTACAAACCTGTTTCTCTGGATTTTAATGGGAGGTTTACCGCACAATAGTTACGCTGAATAAGACTAAGTATTCGGTTTATGCCTGTATTTCTGATGAGTAAGTATTGTTTGCTTATTTAGTGTTTAATAGAGGAAAGATATTTTGTTTTCTTATTTTAATTGTAATGAATTTAGAGCCAGTGTGTTTTTATGACATGCTCCTAAAGCTGGACGGTAAAAAGTCAAGAGGCCACGTAAGTGAGATAGTCTTCAAGTGATGATGAAGCTAACAACCACTTTTTTTCTCCACACAGACTGAACCAGTGTTTACTTGCACATTGGAAAAAAACACAATCCATTCTTAATGTGATGTCAATGTATTATGTTCTGTCTCCATTATAGCAGTCAAGGGTAAACTTTATAACAGTGGAGTTAGTGGCAATAGAGTAGCTGTAAAAAATTAATGGGGTTTTGTTTTGTTTTTTACATCTTGCACAGCAGTGGTTCTCTGCACGAGATGATCAACAGTGAAATCAGCTGCAGACGCTCATGTGCTATTATATTTATATTTTTGTTAATATTTTCTGGCACTGCAGATCATCCACACCATTTTAACATTTAATTTTCTCATTGCAGTAGTTTTTATTCACAAGTTCCAGATACAATATACAAAATCTGAGATGTTTTGCAACTTTTACCATCTTAATAACTTCTTCTTCCGAACAGGACCCACATGTGGATGATGGCGATGAGAACACTGAGCGCGGGAACTGGGCCAGCAAGAGGGAGTACATCCTCTCTACCATCGGCTATGCTGTTGGACTGGGGAATATCTGGAGATTTCCATATTTGGCCTACAAGAACGGAGGGGGTAAATATTTAGTGGTTGACACAAAAATCCTGTTTGAAAGCACCACTGTTGATGTTGTGTTTCATGTTACCCCTTTGCCGGTCAATCTGTCATTTTGAGCAGGTGCCTTTCTTATCCCCTACTTTGTGATGTTGGTGGTGACTGGAATTCCTCTTTTCTTCCTGGAAAGCGCCTTTGGTCAGTTTTGCAGCCAAGGTCCGATTAACGTATGGAGAGCAGTACCGTTACTGCAGGGTAAGACAGCCATTAAAGTTTTGAGAAGGATCAGTTGGATACATCTGAGGGTGAAGATATCAGACATTAACTATTTATCAGGTTGTTTGTTCAACTATGCAGAACTTTTTTTTTTACGATACGGTTTCAGAGGAGCTTGTTGTTTGGTTTGAGGGCTTCATTATGTGTCCAGAAACAGACACAACTGCAGCGATTGCTTTTCTTTTTCTTTTTTCTTTCTTCATGTTTTACACAGTGTCCAATCTTTTTGTGGGTTAAACAAAAGCCACAGTGCCATATAACCTCTCTCTCTGCTTCTCCAGGTGTTGGCATTGCCATGCTTATGGTGACTCTCATAGTATCAATTTACTATAACGTAATCATCGCCTACAGCTTGTACTACATGTTCGCCTCCTTCCAGTCTCCTCTGCCGTGGTCCAGCTGCTCCAGTTGGGCTGACAGTAACTGCAGCGACACGCCTACAGGTGCTTTTTTCATCTCCAAACCTGCTGTTTGGCAGCTGATGTGTTGTTCTCCAAGGGTGGGGTGACATAATAATAATGACAGGGTGGCAATATCAACCTCAGACAAGCTAAATAATCAAATAATAACCCCTTTCTTGGAATTGAATGCTTGCACATCACTCACTAAATGAACAATTTTTACTTTTCTAGTGTACTGCAATGTAAGTGGCACTGTAGTGTCTAACTGGACTCTGGAAAACCGCACTTGTCCTTCATCCGACATGATCTCAGTTCCAGTGCAGAACCCGAGTGAGCAGTACTGGGAGTAAGCATCACACACCCAAGCACAAATGTCAAACACAAGCATCAATCTGCTGTGGCTGAACTGTCAGAGTTAAAATAATTCGTCGATAATTTAGAACTGGAGGAAGGAGATCGGAGTCAGCTCAAAGTTCAAACATGGTTTTAATCTTGTACAAGAGGAGCATTCACAGAGCAACACGCAGGTCTGTTGCAAAGTGAAGACTCAATGTCTGAGGAGAAAAGCATGGTATTTATCTGTCTCTGTGGGTATCAGACTTACTAATTTATGCCCTCCTGCACTTAAAGGAATAATTCACAGAGAAGGAAGTGATAACCTTCAGTGGTCACTCAATACCTTACATAGGTCATAAAACAACCTAAAACAGGTCACACTAGACAGTTCCATTGAACATTCCTGTGTAAAACCTCAGTTCACATCTCTCTTCATGAAGTACACAATTTCTATCACAGTCAAGTGTCTCTCCTCCTCAGTCGTGTGGCCCTGCAAAGGTCCAGTGGTCTGGATGAAACAGGACCGGTAGTTTGGCACTTGGCTCTCTGTCTGCTGCTGAGCACCATGTTTACTGCTGCAGCGCTCATCAGAGGCATCAAGTCATCAGGCAAAGTAAGTCAATATCAATATCAATCTCAATCATAACAAAGCAACACAAAGCAAGCAGACTCAGCTACATCACAAAAAAGACCTGATCACAAACCCGTGAACAATAGATTCATTTTACAGTTTGAGAATTGATAAACATGGAGCATGTCTGGCGCTTAGCTGCCATGAGACAGTCGAGGGAGTTCACTCTTCCCACCACTATATGAATCACAACAAGACTAAGAGTCTACAGCTAGACTAGCGGCAAAGCTAAATGCTAACATCAGCATGCTTATGTGTTCATAAAGTTAACATGCAGAAGTTGTATGTATAATGTTGGCTGCATTTACTATTTGTTTACTATAGTTTTGTCATAGGTCAAATTGGTTTGGCTATTAGACTGACATTTCTGTTTACCAAATGAAAAAGTCAGGGAATCACAAAAGGTATTAGGATCCATCCTCTGGACACCAACGTTCATGGCATTTTACCTTCTGGGTCAGTAGTTGTTGAGATCAACCAACAGAACAGCCATGCCATGTCAAGCCAGTTAGCTTAGCTTAGCACAAAGACTGGTCACAAGGTGAAACAGCCTGGCTTTGTCCAAAGGCACCAAGATCAACCAGCACTAATTTACAGCATATTGGTCTGTATTGTATCATAAACTGCAAGAAAACACTGCAGAACAATTGTTTTAGAAGTGTTGATAGCTGGATGTTGTTAACTTTAGATACAGGCTGTTTTTTTGTTTTTTTGTCAGTCTTTGCTAAGCTTACCACCAGATGGCTGCAGCTAAATTAATATACAAACATGAGACTGGCGTCCATCTTTAAATCTTAACTCATGCACAAACTTGAGTAAATGTATCGCCAAAAAAGTCAAACTATTCTTTACAAAAGTAATACATTTACATTTTTGAATAGATTTTAAATAAAATGTGTGTGAATGCTTATGCAGAGATGAAAAGGAAGAAGGACACATTGCAACATGGTCAAGATCTGATACCTACATTTGAGCCTGAAACTATTAGCAGCAACAAGAAAATACAAACGTATGAATGACTTTTTTCACAATTTTAACTGTTGGTCTCTGCAGGTTGTGTATTTTACAGCTACATTTCCTTATGTGGTGATTGTGATCCTGCTGATCAGAGGTCTGACACTGGAGGGAGCGAGAGATGGGATAGAGTTCTACATTGGTTCCCAATCCAATTTGACCAAACTGACAGAAGCACAGGTGAAAACCCAACCGTCCCCGTTAAAGTGCACATAACAGTAACCAAAAATGTATAAAATGAAACTTTTGATTCAAAGCTTAACTCTTTTTTTCTTAGGTCTGGAAAGACGCAGCAACTCAGACCTTCTACTCTCTCTCAATTGGCTGGGGTGGAGTCATGACGCTCGCTTCCTATAACAACTTCCACAACAACGTGTTCAGGGACTCGTTTATTGTAACACTTACTAATGCTGGTAGGAGCACAGCTGCTGTGACATAAGTATTGAAAGAAAGTTTGGATTAGTTATTAATATGTTGGTTTATTTTATTGTTTGTTTAATATTTTCCTAGGTACCAGTGTGTTTGCAGGCTTTGCCATATTTTCAATCTTGGGTCACATGGCGCACATCTACAAAATGCCTGTTGGAAAAGTGGTGAAGGAAGGTCAGACATCGCGATGGCACTGATTATTAAAAAACATTTGGAAGACCGCCATGTAATGTGTTGCTTCTCTGTCTTCGTGCAGGATTTGGGCTGGCATTCATTGCATATCCAGACGCTCTGTCTAAGCTTCCTATTTCCCCTCTGTGGTCCACTTTGTTCTTCTTCATGCTTCTGACTGTTGGTCTGGACTCCCAGTTTGCAGGAATAGGTGAGATCAGTTCATTCTCGCGTGAAATTCAAACCATTGTTATTGCGATGAGTTCATGCATCCTGAAATCTCTCTTTCTATCGTCAGAGGTGATCACCACCTGCCTGCAAGATGCCTTTCCTAAACTTTTCAGATCCAAACATGGTTTACTGACAATAACAACGTGTTCCATCCTCTACCTCCTGGGCCTGCCATGTGTCACAAGGGTAAGACTGCCTTGGTGCAACTCTCTGACACAGTTGTCTGACTCAGGCCCAGCCATTCTACTCAGTTTGTGTGTTTGTGTGGGTTCGATAGGCAGGAATATACTGGGTGACTCTCATCGACCAGTTTGTTGCCAGCTGGGTGCTGCTTATTTTGGTTCTCCTGGAGATCGCTGGAGTCTGCTACATATACGGTAAATATGATAATGAGAGATATGTTCATACACAGATGACAGTGAGCATTAATCCCCAGCTGCCCACATGTCTGTATTCTACCCTTGTTGCCAGGTGGGAACCGTTTTATAAAAGACATTGAGATGATGCTTGGAAAGAAGAGCTTTGTTTTCTGGTTGTGGTGGAGAGTGTGTTGGTTCTTCCTCAGCCCCTGCATCATAGTGGTGAGTGACAACCTCTGAATATGCTCCTGAACTTGTATTTCAAGATCTGAAATTGAATTACAGTGAATTTAATTTAGATTTCATGCAGGCCAGAATCAGAGTCTGCTCTCATTGGTCAGCTCATACATGCCCGACCCTGCACTGCTTACAACAACACACATACTTCAGGTTAGTTCGGATCATTTTTGATGAATGAAACCGGCCACGTTTCTTTTCTCTAGGCTATCCTGGTCTGGTCTCTGATGACTTTTACGCCACCTTCTTATGGAGCAGTCACGTTCCCAGACTGGGGTGTGGCTCTGGGCTGGTCCATGGCTGTTTTTATCCTCCTATGGATCCCTGTAATCGCTTTGTATAAGCTGATGAGAGCAGAGGGAAGCCCCTGGAAGGTGTGTATGAAGTGGTTCAAAAACATTGAGATTTCTTTCCATTAATTCAAAGGAGTGAAAAAAATAGAATGATGCTCATCTCTTACTTTCCACAGCGTCTGAAGTCACTGTGCTCTCCATCTGAAGAATGGCATCCCTACCTGGACATCCACCGAGGAGAGCGCTACTCAGCAGAACACTGCCATCATAGGATGACACCTAAACACACCCCAGAAGTAAATGTAATCACTAGCTCGTGGCTCTGATAACAGTTTTTGTGTCTTAATCTGTCATTTATTTTCCCTTTAGTGAAGTACTCAAAGACTTCAGGGAGTGACTCAAATACGCACAGCAGATCATGTCCAATACTGCAGCAGAAAAAGAGAAACACGGGCATCTCATTGTAGGCGTCCTCCTGTTTAAACATCCTTTTCTGCTAAACGTCAAAGCCAACATGCACTTCTGTTTTAGCTGTGCTTTGTTGACTACCTTCAGGAGGACATTTCTGAGTCTCTTTGACTCTATTCATCAGCCATGTTTTCACCTCCTGTCCACCATTTTCTGCTGTGGCAGGCGGCATGCAACAAGCTTGTGTGAGGTGTTTACAATAAATGGGACAAAGCCATTCAGGCCCTCAACCACAAAGACCAATGACCGAAGACAATTATATAAAAGTGGCTGAAAGCTACTCAGGACAATGACAGAATTTTTTTTATATTAAAGGAAATCATCTAATTCCATGTAGATATCACAAATATTACTCAGTTGGGCTTTAGAATCAGGTAGTGTTTGTTGTTTTGTCGATGATCCATGGACTTATTTATTTGACATTCTTTCATCAAAAATGTTTAATCCTCAATCATTAGCGAGTGTTTATGTGTCAGTAATCATTCTTGTCTTTCCTGTCAGTTAACCAATGTACATACTCTATTACTCATCACTGATATGCTGCATTAAATGACTTTTCTCTGCATCTGTGATATGTGATGAAATTATTTATGTTGTTTATCTCATTAAGCTTGTCTCAGTGCATAGTTAAGATTTGAATATGCGGTGCCATGTCGATGTGTTAGCCGTTCTTTTACCAACAGATTGCATTTATCTTTTCTGACAGTACCACTGGGGGGCGCCAAAGTCAGAAACAGTGTAAGAGCACAAAACAATATCATACTGTATACTGTACACTCTGCGACTTTATTTTGTTCACCTTGCTGTCTAGCCAGTCTAATACACTGGTCCTTCATTAAAGGCTGCCTTCAGTAAGGTTATGATGTTCACCTTTTGTTGAAGCTTAGAGAGGTGTTGATTGGATGGTATGATCATTTTGGGGTGTGTCATTTGTCGTTCTGTTGATTTGTGTTGCAAGTGTTTCTTTGATTCTGTGTTTGTATCAAAGAGAGCCAGCTAAATATTGGAAACACATTTTTCATTAGAACAACTTCAGAGCTTCATCTGGAAGACTGCGATGTTGTCATATCCAACCCAGATGTTCTGGCTGTTGCAGATGTGTTTGGCTTCTTGCTTTAGGAGGGCGAGTGGAGGTAATTACTAAAAAAAGATTTAGGAATTGTCAAGCAAGTTTATCCCTTAAAGCAGGGCCAATTTAAAAGGTAAAAGACTTGAAATTGTTGTATTGTATACCGTGTACCGTTGTTTGGCCATGTGACCTCGCAGTGTTGTGGCCTTTACAAAGCTGTGGGAACAAATTTGGTTTTAAACGTTACAAACTTACATCTAAACTAGAATTAAAAAAGCAACAAAATACACTTCTGTAGAGGGAGCACTAAAACCAAACTAGATAAACTATTGACTTCCGAGTGTGTGTATAAGGGACATCTGTAATCCGGTATTTACTCAAGTGACACATTGTATTTACAAAGGAACTTCGGAGTACATGTGCACAGTTAACTAGTATTTGATTAAGCTTAAGGGCTCATTTTAGCCGTAGGAAAATGAATGTATGAGTGTGTGTGTGTGTGTGTGTGTGTGTGTGTGTGTGTGTGTGTGTGCGTGCGTGCGTGCGTGCGTGTGTGTGCTGAATGTGAGTGACTGTGACCATCATTAAAGCTGAGGTATTCTAATGAGCTGTTAATTAAAGGCCTGTGCAGGAAGGTTCACTGGTTATGTCACGTGTCATGTCTGTGGTCATGTCATCACTCGGTTATCACAGCTGTTTTCATTGATCGCGCAGGTCCATTCAGCTGATCTATCTTTTAACCAGTGAAGTTTACTGCGGATCATAACTTACTGCAGTTGTGAGGGAGAAAGTAATTGTGTACAATCACACACCACAAGAACTTCACTGGTTTGCTCCTCAATGCATTTATCTACTTTATATTGATAATCCACTTTTAATTGGATATTTTTGAGTGAGTGTGAATATAAAATGAAGTCTGGAAACACTTTTTGGTTTGTTTATCGAGACGTCATCGTGTGTGAACATTTTCAAGACAGCTTTTAATATGTGTTCAATAAGTATACTAATAATTGTGCTATTTTTTTTAACACTTAGCAATGCTTTTCTCAGCTCCCCCATATGGGATGAGCATCACAAATGGTCAATTATAAATGACAAATACATTTTTACATATAAATACAATATTTTATCTGTAAGGCACAAAACAAACTTAATGACAGGTTTGACTTCTTTTTTTTTCTTTTTTTCTTTTTTACAGCCACATGAGGAAAATAGAAATTTGGCTCCAACAGGCTTGCTCAAAAAAATAAATATATTATTACTAAATGTACTAAGTTAAGTGGTGCATTGAGTTAAATTACATATTGTTAAATGAATGCTTAAAACATTTGTATGACTGTTGTGTGAAGTGGAAAAAGCATTACTGTTATTATATTATCATATATTATTTTGTTCTGTTTTTTTCCCTCCATAAAACTGTGGAGTCTCGGCGCCCTTTACTGTGCAACACACCTGTTGTTAATAGAGATCCCTGATTTCTGTAACAATTTGGTGGATGTGTAACACTGGCTACATGTTGATCTGTTCTAATCAAAACAGGACCTGGTCAGTAGCTCTGATTTCAAATGAAACATTATATTTGTTGTAGTGATTCAAAAAAGTCAATTGATTCTTCTTCTTCTTCTAGTGTATGTATTCTTGTATATATGTAAAGGTGACAATGCTTGTTTAAGTCACTTTTTCTTTGCCTGGGACATCTTTTAGGATGTATTTTAGCCTTCAGTATACACACAAATCACTTATACATCTATATTATTGTTTCTAGAGTCATATACTGTTCAATGCGGCCAGGGCAGAAATCTAATGCAGTCTAATGCAGATAAAGCTAGACATTTGAAATGGCTTATATCATATAGACGTATTAACACTTAATAAATTCAAACAATAGAGACATTTGCTGTCATATATAAGGGGTGAAATAGGCTAACAGAGGTCAGCTGACTTTGGCTTACAGTAACTGTCACAAACTGTCATAAACACAGACTTGTGTAGGCAGGTTTACCTCCACCTGAAAGGAAACCTGTCTGTCTCTCTCTCTTTTAAAGTGATCACAGGCATGACTGCAGTCTAGTTCATGTGGCTTGGGACAAGTTTTTGGAGCCATCTGAATTTTTCTTCTGCAGACCATCAGAAGCATAGAAACTTTTCTTTATCTTTTACTCAAGAAGCAGATAAAACGCAATGGTGAAATACGGCTCAAGCATTTCCAGGGATCCTGCTATTCTCTCTGATCAGGTAGGACTACTGACATCTGTGACTGATTAACTAAATAGCAATTCTATTCAAAGATGTTTAAGAAATCATATTGTCTTTCACAATTTTAATAAGTGTATTAACATGGTAATATACATTAATTTTGTGTTTGTACAGCAGATGGTAAATTTGCAACAAATATAACCAAAAGAAGAAACTAAACTAAGTGAAAATATCTCATATTTAGCCATTATAGTAGCTTACCACCAAAATGATGCGATGTTAGGATGCTCAAAAATAACTTTTGCTCCAACTCATTCCCTGGTATTAGGAAAGATTAAACAGACATTCATGTGGAAGTAGGATATGTGTTTGCCCCCGGGGACTGAATTCAACTTCTCAAACATTTACCTAAGACACTGAACTGTCCCTTAACGAAGTAATGATCGTCATGATGGTGGTGACAGGTATGATTAAGGATCATAAATAGAAAGAACTGTGAATTTCCCTGTCATTACATTTACAAGTTGTGAATGCAATTTGACAAAGAATCCACCGACTGGGTTTCATACATTATTATGTTGAATCATCTCAAAAATGTCCCCTGTGATTGTTTTACTGTTTATATACTACTTACTTTTACTCATACATTCATATAAAAGCAGAATCTTTGTTGTAGTATGTTGAGAAATTAAATTCCCAGGACCCAAAGTGACAGTTTTATAAAGCTTGTGTTGTCCAATTAACTGAAAAATCTAAAAAATAATTCAAATGAATTAAGATTGTTTTAAAAAAATAAAAGGAAAAGCGGTGACCTATGACATGTTTTTGTATAAATTAGTTATACAGTAAGTATAAACAAGCTCCAATTGTATAGTCAAGTAATTGTCTTGAATGCTTGTATACATTGTCACTGAATTTATATAAAATGTATTTTTTTGTTTTGTTTGAAGTTCAAATTCTAATCGAAAAGTAGCTAGTTATAGCTGTTAAATAATAAGTGTAGAAAGTCAACGTATAACCAGCTAAAATGTAGTGAGAGTAAAGGTAGAAAGTGGCATGAGAAGAACAAATACCCTTGTTAGGTCTGACTACCTCACATTTATACTTATGTAAAGTTTCAGAAGTTGTATTTGGGTACATACCAGTATTTTATATTTGCATTTCCAGCAAATACAATTTCTGCTGTAAAAAATTTTATCACTGTCTGCTGCTGAAGTCTGTTGGTTTTGGATTATTTACAAGTGAAATAAGCTGCCATTTGATTGTAATGAAAACTGTTCATGTTGACTCCAAAGAACAATATAGTATTAGTACATGGTATGGGAATTTGTACTATAGATAACATCTGACAATATAGAAAAAACCTTTTAAACTCTGCGTTGAGCAGGACAATGTTGAAGACGGTGATGAAATTCCTGAGCGTGGAAACTGGAGCAACAAGGCAGAGAACTTGCTCACTATGGTTGGCTACGCTATTGGCCTGGGAAATATCTGGAGATTTCCATATCTAGCCTACAAGAATGGAGGGGGTAATTATTTTGTACCGGTACTCACTAAAAAATCACTTATTGTTACAATGTTGCAAGTATTATGAATATCATGAAAACGTGTTTTTATTTGTGTGAGCAGGTGCCTTTCTCATTCCCTATTTCCTGATGTTGGTTTTATGTGGAATTCCCCTTTTCTTCCTGGAAAACGCCATTGGTCAGTTTTGCAGCCAAGGCCCAATCAATGTGTGGAGAGCAGTGCCACTACTGCAGGGTAAGCCTGAAAGAGCAGGAGGAAAAAATTGCACAGGCTTAAGATCAAGATTCATTCGACTTTAGTAAAGTTATGGTATTTTGGGGATTTTTAATTTAAGATATATTCACGTATAAAATTATAGAATTATTGTAAAAATAAAAAAAGAAAAACATTTTAAAAAAGAAAGAAAAAGAAAAAAGAGCTTCAGCTAATTGTTTTTTTATGATTTTTAAAATTATTATTTTTCTTATAAAATAAATAAATCTTAAAAAATTGGAAAATGTCACATTTGAGAATCTGAAACTGGAAAGTTTGGTGATTTTGTTTGGTATTTAACTCATGACACACTCAAAAAAGGAAGAACATATATTTAGGCCTATATATTTGTTTCAAGTAAAAAAAAACAAAAAAAAAACAGTAGCCTTAAAATTTTGAGTTGACTGAATTTGAGAAGACAAGTTACTTTTTTTTTAAATGATTCATAACAAATAAACTTTCTTTTTCAGTTGTACTTATATTATACATTTTAATGCATGAATCAATTTAGTTCCTATACAGTTCTCTGGTTTACTCAACCTAATCTTTCAATTTCTTTCAGTTTCTTTCAACTGTAAGTCTGAAGCTGAAAATACTTCAGCGACAGTTCAAATGATGTAGTTTATCTAAAGTAGTTAAGGCGTTTTGGCACTGTACATAACAGCTGTTACCAGGGCCAACTGCCAACGCTCATGATGCTGACGAAAAACAGATACCACACGATACACACAGCGTTATACTGTTTGTTTAATGTTTTTTAAGGAAAATAGATATTTATATAGTGCAACTTTCTACAAGCTCTGTAGATGTTTTTTCTTTTGTATTATTTGTCTACATAAAAATGTTTTCAGCATGACCTTTTACTCTGAAACTATGCATGCTGGGAAATATGCTGATTATGTTTTTAATGAGTTGTTTGAACTCCTTACAGTACACTCATACTACCTGGGTGAATAAGTTAGAAGTTAGAAGAACTGAGAAGAACTGAGTTTAAATGAAAGACAGTCCCCTAAAAGATCAATTAAGTTGACAAGATCAAGATCTCAAGTGTTTCGGAGCATAATTTACATTTCAGTATCTAATCTAAATCAATTATATTCATCCTGAAATTAAAATTGGAATATGAGGTAATATTTGTTGATGGAGACTGCTTCGGCTTGTGCTCTGTGGGCTCTAGATCTATAAAACAACATCATTTGTATCCAGATAACTTATTTCCAGTGCATATGATATATTAATATTATATTAATATATATTGTCTTCTCCAGGTGTTGGCTTCTCCATGGTTATAATGAATTTATTCATAGCAATTTACTATAACGCCATCGTCGCCTACAGCCTGTACTACATGTTCGCCTCTTTCCAGTCTCCTCTGCCGTGGTCCAGCTGCCTCAGTTGGGCTGACAGCAACTGCAGCAACACTCCTACAGGTCTTTTTTATTTATATATATATATAAAATTCCAAAACTGTTTGGTGAATGCTGATCTGTTACTGTTTAGCTTATTCAGTTGTAGCACCACTGCACTCAGAAAACTAATACTAGCTAGTATTGACTTTGAGAGGTGGTGGTTTGATTTTTGTCAGTATTTTAAGGCCGCTTTCCTTAGATGATAAATGTTATTTGCGTTTTGTGAATGATGACTGTAATTGCATGGGCAATTTAGTGATATTTCTGCAGTTGTGGTGCTCACCAGTCTTGAAATAAAATCCTAGGTCCTCTTTGTCTGGGACTGAGACAAGACCAAGTAAAAATTAGGAGGATTAAGAGATGAGCCAGAGTACTATAAACACTACCCATTGCATGGATTGATATGTTATGCAAGCTATTTACTGGTCCTGTTTCCTCTTCTAGTATATTGCAACGTAAGTGGCACTGTAGTGTCTAACTGGACTCTGGAAAACCGCACATGTCCTTCATCCAACATCATCTCAGTTCCAATGCAGAGCACAAGTGAGCAGTACTGGGAGTAAGCATCACACACTCAAGCACAAATGTGAGACACACTCGTCAAACTGCTGTGGCTGAATGGTTAGATGTCTCTCCTCCTCAGTCGTGTGGCCCTGCAGAGGTCCAGTGGTCTGGATGAAACAGGACCAGTAGTTTGGCACTTGGCTCTCTGTCTGCTGATGAGCATCATGTTTACTGCTGCAGCGCTCATCAAAGGCATCAAGTCATCAGGCAAAGTAAGTCAATATCCACATAATAACAAGTCCTTACCTCTTATTCATTTTATTCAGGCATGAATGCTACATAGATAAAGAGAGGTTTTGACCATGCGGCACATTCTACTGTCCTTCTATTTCAAATGACGGCACTTGCACTGTGATCTGTGATCAGTGCACACGGATTCAATGGCTTTGTCTCTCCAGGTTGTGTATTTCACAGCTACGTTTCCCTATGTTATCATTCTGATCCTGCTGATCAGAGGTGTGACACTAGAGGGAGCTAGAGATGGGATAGGGTTCTTTATTGGATCCCAATCCAATATGACAAAACTGATGGAGGCACAGGTGAGAACCAACTATACTTGTTTACTACACAATAATAATACTGTGTTCAGAACAAACTCGATGCAAATATTTTCTTCGCGTTTGGTCTTAACGCAGCGTAAGACCTGAAGAGCCTTCAGCCATACTCTGTGGCTCTGTGAGGCAGAGTGGTGCTTTGAGCTGAACTGATACTAATGTTAGCATGCTAACATGCTTACTGTAACAATGCTAACATCCTAATGTTTAACAGGTAAACAGTATTGGTTTATTGGTAGCGTGTTAGCATGCAAATCCTTCGATAATTAGCACCAAATAAAGCTGGGGTTCGCATACTTACCAAAAGTTTTTGAACCGGTCCAGTAGATCGCCTCAGCTGGCAGCTGCAACATGGCTGCAACATATTCCTCTGGGGCAACTCCTGTCAAAGTAAGTTCTAGTTTACCACTGACAGGCAGAGGTTTGTTATTCTGACAACATTATGGAAACAACTCCAGAGAGAGAACGTCTTGTTAAATAAGATTGTAGCCTTTTCCCATGCTACCGTGGGTAACCTCGACAAGTACCACGCACACAGTTCCAGATTTAGCCGGTCTTTATTCAGCTTGAACAAACAACACACAGTAATGCACTTTCAGGGCTTGATCGCAGCTCTTACGTCTTGCCAACAGCTCCCTCCAGCTGCGCTCCTGTGCATCTCCCCTGCGTTTTCCTGAGATCCAGCACACTACTGCATATAAGGGGCAACAGTAATTAGTAACTGGGTGCCAGCTGTCAGTCACTCACCTGGCGCTGCTCTCCTGAGCCCTCTACAACTCTCTCTCTCCTGCAGACCACGCTCAACGCCACTAAGATCCATTTATTTACACCAGATACCCAAGTATCAAGGAGAAGTCGAGAGGTGAGCTGTTAAAATTGTTTCCCCATCTAGATCAAAACCAGTTGAACATTAAGCCATGACTCTGTAAATTCGTCTCCTCAACTGTCATATTCATGCAACAACTCACATCTTGCAAGATTTCAGAGCAAGACTTCTCTTTGTGTTACTGGTATCAAATTGTTTCACAAAAGGGTCTCTCTCTGCTAGAATTATTTCTGCAACGTTGTGTGAAAAACAATTGCAGTCGGTTAGTACCAAAAACAAACACTTTTTTTGGATGTCACTTTGACAATCTGAGTTGCCCCAAAGGATTACACTGTAGCCAAGGCAGCCATGTCACAGCTGCCAGCAGTGGCATGCCCAAACATGTAAACTTAGCGCCCAGGTTAAAAAAAATGCAAGAATTTCCTATTAAGTTTTCAAAATATGTCCTATATCATTTGTTTAAAACTGGTTGGTGTGTTTTAGGTCTGGAAGGATGCAGCCACTCAGACTATTTTCTCTCTAGCTATTTCTACGGGTGGCATTTTGACTCTTTCTTCATACAGCGACTTTCACAACAACATGTTCCTGGACGCAGTTGTGGTGTCCATCATTAATCACGGTAGGAAAACGCCATTTCAGTTGATCAGTCTTTCAAATAGTATTTTATTAGTTATTTCTGTTTATTACTGAAGAAGCGATCTTAATCAGAGCTCAGTAAAGTAATGTCAGTAACATTTTGTGGGTAATTTGTTTAAAACTGCAGCCACTATGATAATTTTGTACATTTCTGATGAAACTTCCAAGTGCGAGTATAAAAAAAAGCAGTGTGGTGAACAGCAGCAGTGTCCCCAGAGAGAATCATCCATAGCGGTTGCCTTCATTTTCTGTACCTATGAAATAGTTTTAGTGCTACCATTTTTATGGTGGCAGGTACACATAAATCTCAAATATGTGTGAAATAGAGCATTATCTCTGAACTGATTAGTCTTTGTGACTATTTTCCTCTCCTCTTAGTTACAAGTGTGTTTGCAGGCATTGCCATCTTTTCAGTTCTGGGTCATATGGCTTTCCTTTATAGAAAACCTGTTGGAGAAGTGGTGAAGGAAGGTCAGACAACTGTAATACCACATACTTGAAAGAAAAATGGTAAAAAGCTGTTGTATACCTTCTTATGTTATGTTTGTCAATCTTTGCAGGATTCGGACTTGCATTCATTGCATATCCAGAGGCTTTATCTAAGCTTCCCATCTCCCCTCTCTGGTCTATCCTGTTTTTTTTAATGATTTTCATAGTTGGCCTAGACTCACAGTTTACAATATTAGGTGAGAATGTTCACTATTTAGCATAGATCCAGATCTCAAACTATTCCAAACCAGCCGCTGTCTCACTAAATCTCGTCTGTCCTCTTGTCATCAGAGGTGATCACCACCTGCCTGAGTGATGCCAACCCTGAAACCTTAAGATCCAAACGTTCATTATTGACTATAATGTCATCTGGCGTCATCTACCTCCTGGGTCTTCCATGTGTCACAAGGGTACTGTGGATCTGAAAACAGTGACTTTATTACTACAAACTGATATCATTATCCTGTTTACCTTCAGTGTGTGTGTGTGTGTGTGTGTGTGTGTATGTGTGTGTGTGTGTGTGTGTGTAAGATAGGCAGGAATATACTGGGTAACTCTACTCGACACGTTTACTGTCAACACGGTTCTGCTTGTTGTGTCCATCACCGAGGTCACTGGCTTCATCTACATATATGGTAAATATAATGACAGCTAAAGTGATATGACAGGTTGTATGTGCTACCTCACATTTGCTACAACTAAACTTTACAACTTTTAATGGCTTGGCTGTATTTACTGAACATATGTTCATACAGTATATAGTTTATGTCAGCAGTGTTCCAGCAGCATTTGAAACATTTACAACAATCCATCCAATAGTTGTTGAGTTACAATATTCAGTAAATATATATGTTTCTATGTGCATTTCATGAACACAATGTTCTATGTGAATAGTAGTTGTTATAGTTTGTTTGTGATTTTTTTTATTTTTTTACTTCTTGTCACGCCAATATCTGGCACAGCCCACATGGGATTACAAGACACCACTGTAAAAAAGAACATATGTACAAATATCAGCAAAAAGAGGGTGGGACTGAGCTACATGTTGAAGTATCGTTGAGCAAGATGCTGAACCCCAGAATTGCTCCTGATGTGCAGTTGGCACCTGTGTGGCAGCCACTGCCATCAGTAAGGGTCCTTCAATGAGCTGTCGACTCATTCAGGGTGTACCCTGGCCTTCACCCACGAGTAAAACTGGATTTGGCCCCAGTAAGCCCCGCAACCCCTCAGGGGGATAAAAAGCGGCAACATCCCGCGACCCTCGCGGAAACGAAACAAAACAAAATAATGTATGTAGATACTTAATCATACATATTTTAAGGTATATGTATATCTTGTGTGGCCCATCTACAGTACCTACAGGCTCACATTTGGTAATCGCTGGGCGATTAAGAAATACAGTAACAGATATAGTTATTAGTTCCTAAGACAGGTGGGCACGGTAGTTCTAGCAAACAATACTGTTGTTGTCTCTAAACATGTTGAAGATCAACATGGAAATAATTCAGATAATCATTGATTGATATCCCCTCTATGAATTCAACAGTGATTCTGTATTGCTTGTACATATAGCAAATCTATCACTTTGGCTAGCAGTCGACTGAGTGCTTCTCGGATTTACAAATTAGAACCAGATATGAGACAGCTTTCTGTTGACCTAAGCTGTGAACATGTAAATGTCCTCCTGGTGCATTTCAGGAGGGAACCGCCTCATCAAAGACATTGAGATGATGCTTGGAAAAAAGAGCTTTTGCTTCTGGCTGTGGTGGAGAGCGTGTTGGTTCATCATCAGCCCCTGCATCATTGTGGTGAGTACAACCTGTCCTCTGCTCTCTTCCTTTATACTGTTCAATAGAAATACACCCTCTAACAGATAATCTGGCTAATTTTACTTTCAACACCCACTTCACAAGGCACTCTTTGTATGCTTAATACAAATATAGGCCTGTATCTTTTAGTTGGTAATATGTTTTGAAATAAAAGTACAAAGTGAACTCAAAAAGTGAAGTGAAGTACATGAACTGCATTTTATATGGAGTGACCAAACTGGTGTTGAAGAGAAGAACTTAATCCATTTTGAAAGATAATATAATGTTGATTGCTGCTGATGGAAGAACAGAGGATGGCAAAACATCCCAGCACGATGTCCTGTAGTAGAACTGGTGACATTAGCGAATTGCATACATCAATAAATCGTATTTATTTCAGTTTGTCCTGTTTTTTTTGTCCATCATTGTAAAAACGATGATTTAACAGCTGTTATTTCTGTGAGTTGATTTACAGTACAATAAACTGTAATGTGACACTTCATGTATGAATATGATTTGATGTTATGTTCACCATCTAGGTAATCCTGGTGTGGTCTTATATATCCTTTGAGTCCCCCACCTATGGAAAGGTCCAATACCCAGACTGGGGCATGGCTCTGGGCTGGTGCATAAGTGTGTTTATCCTCATCTGGATACCTGTTGTTGCTGTGTATAAGCTGTTGAGGGCAGAAGGAAGTCCCTGGATGGTGTGTATGACATTGTAATATTGTATGACATGGGGTGGATTTAAAGCAGGCTGTGTTAATACTTTCAATTTCAGGAAGTAATGTCAATTTGAATGATAAGTTCCCCCAAAAATGAAAATTCACTTATTATCTACTCACCCACCGGTCTGTCCATCCTGCCGAGGTGAAGTTTCTTAATCCATGAAATGTTTCAAGAGCTTCACTGCAAAATAGCATGGCAGCGAATTCTCTCTTTAACAACTGAAGTAGAAGATGGGGACTTGCTTTGAAAGTTAAAAAAAAACACATTTAATGGGCACACTCATATTCATTGTTCTAATTATGTGATACTCTCTACAGCGTCTGAAGATGTTGTGTTCTCCCTCTGAGGAATGGCGTCCCTACCTCGACATCCATCGAGGAGAACGCTACTCAGAAGACCGCTATCATCGAAGAAGAGCAGGGTCAACAAATGATATCAAATGTGACTCTAAATTCTAGATTGGCACCCATATTTATACTGATGCAGACTGAATTGTTAGATATGACCCTTCCTGAACTTTATGTTGATCAAGTTTGTTGTCATTGTTTCAAGGTTTTTTGTCTAAGTTTCAGCACAGCAGCACACCTCAATGATGTTGAATTCACCAAATGTCTACAGTAGTTTACAGCTTTTTTACAAACTGTTGTAGTAACTGCTAATTGTAGTAAGATTTTAAATTATTCTGCTGATGTTATAAAATCCTGCCTTGTGTGTGTAAGTGCTCGTCTAGTTATTATTCTCTCAAGAGTTCCACCTACTGGTCACCAAGCATAGCAAAGCAGATTCTAGACGACGCCTTGTGTTCTTTTCATTACAGAACGTGTTCTTGAAATTAGTTGAACGGTTCCTTGTCCTTTGAAAATTGTATTGCTTCTTATGTTTATGTCTGGCGACTCTCCAATTTGGCTCTGCAGTTAATACATTAAGGCAACTCAATACTTCTATGTTCCAAAAATGCAGAGTTATTATTGTGTTAACACTTGAATACTATGAATGACCAAAAAAGGTATTTTGCATCATATAATAGGAGAGAACAAAAAACTTAATACTGAGCACTGACACAAAAACAAATTATCCTATGTCACAACAAAATCATGATTCAGGAGAAGTTCTCCAAATAATCTTTGATATCTTCTACAATACAAGAACACCTCTGCCTCTGGGGAATCCCTGAATTTGGAATCACATTGAAACGATAAAATAAGCCAGTGAATTATGTCATTTCACAGAGAAATAACTTGCCTTCTCTGGAACCATCATTGCATGCGGCTTGCACAAACCGTGAATCTGGTTTTGTTTCCTACTTTTGGAAAACGTGACCAGTAAATAAAGCTGTTCTGATTATCATCACTATGACAAAGGCCTACAATATGTGATGTGATGATAAGAAGCAACATTCCTCCCACCTGTAAGCTGTTTTTAAGCATCTATTGATGCATTACAAACTCTGATGATTCAAGGTCCTCTGGCTTTTAAATGTACTTACTGAAAACATGCCTGCACATTCATCCAGAGCATTATAATAGTGATATATATGATGTATTTTAAAGTCCCATTTTCCTCCACATCTCTCTATAAAAGCAAGGAATCTCTGTCTGTCTGTCTGTCTGTCTGTCTATGTGTGTGTGTGTGTGTGTGTGTGTGTGTGTGTGTG
>CAEMYA010002158.1:4319934-4330225 GCA_903131615.1 Diplodus sargus
GGAGCTACCACAGTGACATGCGCACCAGAGCCAGTCACTGCAGATCTCAAGCCTACGACACACATTAAGAAACAAGCGGATGTATACCTGCGGCGGCGCGAGCTGGACCTGGAGTTAGCCGGCGGTTCGGTCCCGTTCTGTTCTGTGCATCTAAACTGACTGTTGTGGATTAATGAGACTAAACGAGTCTGGACCGAGTCTGTTCGGGTCTGAGGAGATGCGGAGACACGCGAACAACGAAGTGGAATTGGAATCTGTGGATGTTAGTGTGTAGCTAGCTGCTAGCTCACACGGCCCACCTCCCGAGTCGACGGACCAGACGCACCGGCATGTCCAAAACCGGACTTGGGGTATATAATGACATTGCTGTCACGTTTGCTTTGTGTCTGGTGCAGAAGAAAAGGTAAAAAACAGGCTTTTGTCACTAAAGTTTCCAAGCAGCAAGTTTTGTTGTTGAGGAACAGGAAGTTGTAGGAGGGACGTCGGCGGATGATTGACAGGCAACGAAGGTCAGTGTACAGACAGCGATATTGAGAGTTGAGAGATTTGTGACATTTAGCATGTTTGGAGTGTATAGACCCTTTTTCTTGCGCGCACTTTTGCAATGGAAGTATGGAGGAGATAAAATGGCTTGTCAAGCTATGCAAATGGATTATCAACTAAAGATCGTGAATGTTACCTTAACAAGTTGACTTTGACAAATGATGTCCGACTTCCAGATCCTTATTCTATTAATGAGTGGGTTGACGACGTTAGCAAATGGCCGAATATACAGTGGCCCAGATATTTATACCTATTTAATTGAGAAACCGAGCGTGTACACCAGAGAGAAATTACGAGCCTATAAATCACTGGATGCGTATGAATACGTTGTCCGTGGTTATGTACAGAACGTCAAATACCATGACATAGACTCAGAGTTTTGTGTTTTGAGGTCAAAAATTCTCCCTAGTCAAAGACAAGGACACAAGACAACGATGTATGAGGCTTGGGTCATAGTCAACCAACGAGAAAACTACGTCCTCACAGTGAATTGCACCTGTATGGCGGGGTAAGTAGCCTGCTATTTGGTGTTGTGGGCTTGTAGATAGCAGTTCAGAGCTCGGCGGTCATTTTCAGGAAAATAAGTCCCGACAGGACGAACCGCGTCGGGGTCTGATCCATCCTGAAGAGATTTATTTTCCTCTCTTTTCTTGACCTTTGACGACAACTCGACCTTTTGCCAAGACTCGAAATCACCGTATTTATCCAAAATATGAAAGTTAATGTGAAACTCATCCATACTAGTGGCATAGGAGTAGTTTTTTCCGATATGAAGTAGACTACAGATCAGCAGATGTCGCTTAGCAACCGAAGACGCTGGGGTGATAAGTGACCGGACTACTTGCGGAGCAAAGATTTTGCTCTGAAATGGTCATGATCCTGTCGGAATCCTAGAAAACTTTAGTCCGCCGGTGGAATAGGGATTCGTGCAACCGTATACGCAACAACCAGACATGTTGATACGAGCAAAAGTTTGTAAATGCTTGCTAACCAGTTGCCGCCTCGTCTTTGTCAGTCAGAGCAACAACACCACTTCCGTTCCCGAAATGCGCGTATATTTTATGACGTTGGCTGAAAAAGGGTCTATAGTTAGTGTGTTATGTAGTGTTTAGTGTAGTGTGTTTAGTTTGTAGTGGAGTCAGTTTTTTTTTTGTTTAATGAGTCAAAACAATGAGAAGAAGCTGAATGTAGAGCAGGCAGTGCAGCTCTTCATTCAGCTGGAATGAGCTCAGGCAGACCTGAGCATTGCCTGCATTTAAATGGAAATAGTTACACATGACTTTGTATATTTTTTAAATGTATGCACATATTCAGCAAACAACAATTTATATTTGCATTACAAGTAATAAAAAATTGTTTGTTAAACATATTTGTGGTTTTCACAGTAACAAAATCTAACTTTTTCCTACTCTGATTTTATGTTTTGTTTTTTTTTGTGATTTTAGGTCCATTATGTTAATACAATATGTCAAAATGAAAAAATAACTTAACAGTCACACATGTGAGGTTGTGCTGAAAATAATCACACCAAGTAAATAGTTTTTAAGGTGAAATATAATGGCAAAATCAAAAATAGTTCAAAACGGCCAGTTTTACCCTGGAATATCGGATTCACAACAAACCTAAATATTCCTGACGTTCCACCTTCAAACACAGCCTCATTTGGCCATCCATGAAAAAGCCTCTTAACCTCCCACTTTTCTATAGGAACACATATTTTCTTATGGGCAATGCACTAGTATGTGTTAAAATATATACTGTACAGAATGTGAAAGAAGCTTGCAGTGTGTTCATATTAATTGCAAGTGTTATGTTGGAGTATTAGAGGGAGAACTTGGTAATCGACACACAGATTTTGAGTTTTTAGTAATTTTTTCTTTTTCGTTTTCTTAAATCTCAGTCCTATTTTAATTGATCTTATTATTATTACTGTCATTTGAAGGCAATAAAGTATAGGGACTTGATATTGGACAGTATTATTGTTGAAAGACTGAATCAAAAATGGTGTTGACAATGTGTGCATGTGTGTGCGTCTGTAAGTGCTGTAAGCATGTTGCAGATCATTGACCATCACTGTCACTCATGTCTTCACTTGTTAAATGCATAGTCCGCTTTCTTGCTTTACTCCTCTGAGATGAAAGAGATATTCTCTTCACTCAGAGAACAAGGGTTAAAATGAAACCTGCAGTTTTATAACATTGCTGACAATGAATAAAAGCATACATGAGACACGCAAAACCACCAGAGAACCAAAGTTGCTTTAAATGTGATGTTTATTTCAGTGACATCAGTGACAGGTGTTACAGAGCTGTTTGTTAAAGGACCTTGTGTTACATGATTGTTGACCCAGCTCTGACTTAAGAACAACCGGTATGAAGTCTAACCATGGATTGCTTAAGCCCAGTTGCAGCACTTGCAGCTGTCATCGAACACCAGGCCGACGGCACAGTGCTGGACGTAGGTCTTTCCCTGGCTGCACTCGTAGAAGTTGTTTTTGTTGGTTGGGTCTGGGTAAAGTCCATTAGACTTGCTCGCGCAGAAGCCAGATCCTCCACTGCCGCTGCCACCACTGCTGCTGCCACCACTGCTGCTGCCACCACTGCTGCCACCACCGCCGGGCAGAGGCTGCTTGGTTGGTTGGACTGGAGGCAGGGGGTCAGGACGAGCACTGCAGGCTGAGGAGAGAAATGAAAAGAGTTAGAAGCTGGAAACCACATCAGCATGATTATTATCAGAAGGATGTCAGACATACAAGCTCCAGTTCCTAGTCCACTCTTGATGGTGTTGATCAGGGGGTATCTTCCCTGGCCACAGAAAGTACCGCTGAAGTCATCAAGATCCAAACTCCACACCATGGCTCCACCAAAACCACTCTGCTTCAACCACTGAATCTGTTGAGAGGATGAGATCAGTGTTAACCAATGTTGAAAACCCTTTGGGTTTGTGACAGGAATTTAGATAAAAAAAATAATAAAATGTCATACCTTAATCTGGAAGCTCTTAACATTGTCATATCCAACCCAGGTTCCCTGGTTGTAGGCATATGGCACCTGCTGGGGGCCGTCCCAAGCCTGAGTGGCTCCTTGCTTCAGGAAGGTACAGATCTGATGGGAGGGAGAGATTTAAAGTTAAGGATCCATGTGTATAATATATGTACATACAACATGTTGTCCTCTGTTATGGTCTCTAGAAAGAAATTCAAACCTCATAGTAGGCCCAGAAGCCAGTCTGACGGGTGAAAGGTCCAGCAGCTCCGGGTCCACTGGCGGGAGCGCCAACAGCTGTGTTGGAGGAAGCCAGGTGGAAGGTGTGGCCGTAGGTGGGGAAACCAACCAGCAGCTTCTCAGCTGGAGCACCATTGCTCTTCCAGTAGTTCATGGCATAGTCCTACACGCAAGTGATTACAGGCCAGTGTGAGCATTTGTTTTTTAGATAAAAACTGTATTAATTTACAGCGGGATCCCCCACTCACCACATTGAAGTAGATCATGGATCCCTGGTCAGCAGGGCCCTTGTACAGAGGGCTGTTCTCTCCAACAGTGTGCTCCCAAGGACCATGGAAGTCATAGGTCATGACGTGGAAGTAGTCCAGCACACTGACGACACAGACATGAGGATTAATGTTAAGCAATCGCTGTCTTCTGTATAACAAATGTGTGAGGGTATGTAGTGTTTGCATGTGTCTGCTTGTGTACTCACGCTCCGAGCTGGGCGATCTGGTATCCAGAGTCGATGGTTGCCTTTCCCGCAGCAACAGCAGCGGTCACCATCAGGCGGGGACGGTTGGTCTTCTTGCCCTCTGCCTCGAAGGCACTCAGCAGCTCCTGCAGATGGGCGATGAGAGAGGAACAGTTAAAGTTTCATTGCAGAAAGTTTTACCGATCATTTACTTTTTTTTGAAGGCATTTGATGACAGTTTTTCCAGCATATAATTAGTTCATCAGAAGACCCTGGACTGAAGGTCCAATGTGTAGCATTTAAGATTCAGTTCAGTTGGTTGTTCAATGCTACTAAATCCTTCACACTGGACCTCTATAATGAGAAAACCTATGTACAGTGTTTACGTCTACAACCTGGATTTGTCCGTAACCAGAGACTGAAAGGCAACATAACCGACCTGGACCAGGACAGTGAAGCGCTCCTTGTCCGCAGCTGGAGAGCCACGAGAGCCGGGGTACTCCCAGTCAAGATCCAGACCATCAAACTGGTACTGACGCAGGAAAGTGATCACGCTGCTAATGAAGGTCTGACGATTGGCAGCAGAGGAAACCATGGTGGTGAACCTGATGACAGGAATACCGTCAGAGTGCTTCTACCTATACATTCCTCCAGGTGAGAGCGCCGATGCTCATTACAAAACTACTTACTTTGCAGTACCAAAGTTCCATCCTCCGATGGCCAGCAGAGTCTTCAGGTTGCTGTTCCTGCAAGCACCAACAACATCAACTCACACTTAATCCTTGCAGGTGTTTGGATGCTTATATGTACTAACATTTGTTTTCATGTGAGCATTCATGTGTACTGACTCATTCTTCAGGGCCTGGAACTGTCCGTAGAGCTTCTCGTCGTTCCACTCATAGGTCTTGATCATGTTGTTGTCCATGCCAGCAAAGGCATAGACGAGATGGTCACAGAGACATGGGTCAATGTTGGTGGGAAAATACTTTCCTGCTCCAGGGCGGTACTGTGCCCAGTTAGTGAAATAACAGGAGAGGATGTAGGAAGATCCTGTAACATGTGGAACAATTACATCATGTCACCTGCTTAATACATCTACACTAGGGCTGCAACTAACGATTGCTTTCATGATCAATTAATCTGCCATTTATTTTCATGATTAATCTATCAATTATTTAGTCTGTAAAAAGGATAAACACTTAAGGAAAAAAGGATGCCATATCCACTGCCCCCCACTCAGTTTGCACAGACCTGGAGAATAAACACAGCTACATCTGAATGCTTTTGGTTAAGCAGCTCAGCATTCAATATAATCTCACCCATGAAGCCAACTGGAAATCAACCCACTCTGGGCTTTAGCACCAAACTTGAACTTCCTCACAAACAGACCCCACACAGTTCAGATCGGCAGTCACACCACAGTTTCCAAGAGCTCAGAGAGATGTCTTCAAATTGCTTCTTTTGATCAACCAACAGTTCAAAACTCTCTCCATTTACTCATCATAAAAAACCCTTACATTTAAGAAGCGGGAACTAGCCAATGTTTGACATTTTTCCATCAATTATCAAAATAGTTGGCAATAAATTATCTTTTGAACGTCTAGATTAACTGAATAATTGTTACAGCTCTAGTCTGCACATATGACTCCAACCATTGAGTGACAAATGATATAATTACCTAGCTGCACATGCAGCAGGAGAGCCAGTCCTGCAGAGAGACGAGACAGAATTGGAAGTAGTTATTTGAGAATTAATCTGCATTATGCACAAGATTAAATTAAATTAAAGTTTCCAAATTGCTTATTAGTGAGTAGCAATGCTTACCGACGCAGATGAGTAGCTTGCCCATGGTGTCTCTGTACAATGAACTGAAGACCAGAAGACCCTTTTATACTTGTGAGTTCCTCCTCATATCTGCAATATCTGTAAAACATATTTGACGTGGTCTTACTACTCAGCAAAACTCAAAAGTCAAACTCATTTGTTTGGTTGACACCAGTTGGATTGGCGGAAGGCACCGATAACCTTCAAGCGCCTTTTGATAATAATATGATCTGATTAAATGAGACATTGTCAAGGTTATTGTTGTTGGCCAGGCAACAGTTCTTTGGTTTACACTTTGCCTGCACGTTTTTCAGTACTGTGGATACATTTCTGTTTAATGATTATTTACAAGTGTCCCAGTTTTATGATTTCTGGGCAAGGTTCACTCAAACCCAAATCATTCTTTGCCAGCAAATTTCACGTTGCACCATTTACCATTTACATAAGCTGTTTGATACGGATGTTGACTCAGTCGTCCTTACATTCTCTGCTACATGCCTTATCAACCTCAGACATAGTTAAATATCAGTTAATATAGATAGTCTGGCCCTGGAAGTAAGTACATTGTTCGTCTTATTGCAAAATAAAGGATTTTTTGTGTCCTTGAATGTTGCTCAGCAGTGTTTGAGATGTGGATTATTGAATTAGTTGCACACTAGCTGTGCCATTTACATCTTTATTAACAGACAATGATGATGGTGATTTACACTCAAAGCTATTGTTTATGCACCATCTGTGAAAGTCTAGTTTTAGTTGGCACATTAAAGGGGATATTTTTGCAAGTTTATTTATAATTTGTACCATTTACTTATTTATACAGAAACAGTCACATTTTAAAAGGTTCATTTGTACGTTGTAAACAGAAAAGGTGACTATAAATAAATCTTTCAACAAACTAAATCTGTCTACCTTCAGTAACAATCCGCATTAATTGAGACTACACACACATCACAATAAAACATCTGCATAAAGTGAAACATGACATGCTCTTCACATTTGTTAGTGCCCGTATGAAGATGGATAATGTGCGATTGTTCACTAAGTACAGCTGAAACTGATGAGAAATGTCAGAAAGCTTTTCAAATATTTGGCCATAAACCAATAATTTGAGCAATAATATTATCTACTGGTCATTAAGATTCACTCTGGGGATCATTAAAGTCTGTGCAGTATTTCTGGCGATTTATAGTTTAGCTTATTTTTTTTATTTTTTTTACTATTTTCTGGGGGAGGGATTATTTTATTAACTGACAAGAACTTGACACGAAATGCAAATCTGTGATAATTATTCATGTTTAGTGTGATTACATTTATTTCACTATTTATCAGTCATTAAACAAATACAAAAACACATTAACTGTCATACTATTTGAACAGGGAAGATAATTTGGCCATTATAAGACAGGACTTTTCTCTTTATTAAAAACAAATACTGCAGGTAAGACTACAGTATCATTAGCTGTATTCTATTTGACTCACCCAAATTTTAGTGCCATGTCAGAGTAATAGGTTTTGACCTGCTGGTATTAATAAAAAGTTTAAGGGGATCACAAAATCGCAATTTATTTAATAGTTGTTCAGTCTGGACCAAAGTGGTGGACCATCCCAAGAGCCAAGCTGCTAAGATGACTTAAAAACACAAGGCATACCATCAACACTGAGCCAGTATCACATACAATCCCATCAAATCCCATTCCCAGTAAACCTACAATCACCTCTGGCCAGCACAGCCAGTCTTTGCTTTTAAATTTTGTTCCACTGAATACAATTTGTCAACAGCGAAGTATTATCCATGCTAACAACAGCTCAATGCTAAACTGCGTGATAAACACAGAGTGAAAAAATACCAGCCTATTGCATGAGAGTTTCAGCCTGCTGTAATCCATTTGACCTGTCCTGAAGCCTATATACTGTCATTGTTTTATGTGGCTGCATCACTGTTGCATCATGACTCATATGGCACAGCACCATGGGTCAGCTTTAAAAGGACATTTCTTTCCATTTTTCCCTTTGTTACCTTTATCAAATCAACCCTAAGTAATTTGAATGTATTTCTATATTTCAGTACTTTCTGCATACATCACTTCATATATTTAATTAATAAAACCTACACTCTGTCATTATTATCTTTCTGAATTTAAATCTTGTTATGATATTTCTATTCTAGGAATGTTACATGCGCTACCAAACCACAGCACCAGAGGGAGTCAACCACCATGTAGAGTCCATTTCGTTTCATTCTGTGTAAGGTGGTCTAGAACATGAATCAATTTATTCTTGGATCAATATAGTTCACCTTCCAGCGATGGGATCTGCTCTTTGGAATGGTCAAAACTTTCAGCTGTGCTTCGAGCAAAACAGAGCTTAAAGTCTGAAAAACAACAGATTTTCCTTCTTTTTTGCTCTGTGAGACAAATTTCAATGAACCTGCTGAACCACAAACCAAACTCTTTCACCATGGCAACCGTGAACAGGGAACCAGCAGATAAACACAGACCTGTTGCATCTCCCACGCAGTACACACAGCCGCATTACACACACACACACACACACACACACACACACACAAGCACACACACACACACACACACGTGCACACACACACACACACACACGCACTGCGTTAATTGAAATGTGACACATGGAAATGATGATGAATCATGACTAATCACGTTGTCTTTGTGAAGTCGCTGAAAACAGCCATCTGCTCTTGTGTATAAAACTGAATAAAAGTGGAGCTCTGTAGTTATAATAAGTTGTTTTTTTTCCATTATTCTCTCACAGCAAGGGAGCAGGTGTGATTAAGTTGTACAATTAGCAGGGCTGGTGTGATTTCTTTTGATCCTGTGAACTTATAAGAGTGCAGACTGTGTATAAGGAACAACAAATGTTTTTTATTTTTAAGTTTCAGTCCGGAAGAACGTCAGTAAGATCTCATGCAGTATGATCTCTGTGAAAATATTGTACGAGAAACTTGACATGGTGCAAAATGTTAGTAGCACTCACTGCTCACTTCCCTCCATCTATCTCTGTCCCTCCGCCCCCCCTCTTTCCCACCACCACCCTCCTCCTCCCTCCTGCATAAGGCAGGCTTCTCAACAACCCGTTGCTATGAGATACTGCTGGGCTTGTCACCATGGCAGCAAATTCTCAATCATTTTCTCCCGGCCATGTTTCCATGTGCACCCGCTCACATACACGTTCAGCTGTGATGTGGGAGGGTTGTCCTTGAGTCCTTGAGCGTTCCCAGGTCCAGCTGGAGAACAGTTCACCTGTGAACAGAATTCAAATGCTGCGACAGGCATGGCATGCTATGACACGCTCATATCATGGCACATTTTCAGCATGGCATCACGTGCTAGTGTGTGCATCGCTCGGCAGATTTCTGCACACACATACATAAGCCACATTCCTAAACTTGACAGAGATGCTTGCTTCTGTTCAGATGTGCTGGAAACAAAGAGCCAATTTATTAATAATAGCAGAGGATGTGATTTGGGACCTTGGCTCACTGACAGCTGAAACACACAATTTGTCACATGGCGTCTGACTGTGTATCATCACTGCAGCAGTGATGATTTACTTGAATTCTTCTAATTCGCATCCTTGAAGAGACACACAGGTATTTCCTCGGGCAGATTTACACTCGCAATTGTTTTGTTCATCCAGAAGAACTATAAACTACGAACTAAAAGACTACGGCACTATACAAGAGACGAAGGGAAGAATTTCACACCAGACGTGACTTGAATTTTCTCGTCTCGGGCAGTTGACGTCAGCTCACGGAAGATGAAATTAACACGCCGAGGAAAAGAAAGAAAGGTGAGACAGAGAAAGAATTGAGCGAGGGTGTGGAGAGATAAGAGGATAGGCAGAGCTGATTTTCTTTCTCCAATAAAAGCGACAACCCCCCAGTGTTGCTATGGCGACCTCCTCTCTCTCCCTTCCTTTCAGCGAGCTACCACTTATCCTCGCTGCCTTTCAGTCAGCAGGGCATGTGGGTGTGTGTGCTTTTGTGTGTTGGCTCCTGAATGAATCAAGCAAATGAAGGGGAAAGCCATTAGAGGGCCAAGTCAGACGCGCACACACATACACACACAGAGATGTATACACACGCACACATACACACACAGAGATGTATACACACACACACATACACACACACACACAGTTAATATACATTAATGAAGCTGCAAAAATGTCTCATATTTCCAAGTCAACTCACTTCTCCTTCCTTTCTCGTTTT
>CAEMYA010002158.1:4337824-4348192 GCA_903131615.1 Diplodus sargus
CAAAAAAAAAAACACTGTGAGCTTTTGAGAGCGAGTGACAAAAATGGGGGACATCAAAATTAAATGATGAATCCATTATTGAGCAGGTTGCATGTGAAAAGATGAGAGAGTGGAGATGAAAGTGAATGGCTGATAGAGGAGTAAGAAGAGCCCCGCGGGGTAAGAACTGCTCCCGTGTTTTTACTGTTACAGCTCCCAGAGTACACACAAAGTCATGCGAGCACACAGACGCTCACGTTGCGCTGCTCACTCAATTAAACTACATGGTGTTTGACTGCTGATAGCTTTTATCCTCATCTCTATAACTATGCTAAATTGAATCCGTCAATTAGTTTTCCTTCCTGTTTGTGGAGAAAACTTGGCAAGCCTCTCTCCACACTTTGTCCTCATCCACTAACAGCCTGTACTTCCTGTTAGTCATGTAGATTGCAGACCTCAGTGGCAGATGTAGAGTTTTATTGCACCAGCTGTCAGGAAGGAAAGAGTTACCAGTTCACCTAATAAAAACATTAATTATAATCGCACAGAACTTTGGTTTACAGATTATGATTGATTGAAGAGGAAGTGAAGTCTTTTGCAGCTTCAGAAATATGGACATCATGTACTCTCCTCACTCCAGTCAGTCAGTGTTGTTCCGTCTGTGTTCTTATCAACTGATGCCCAGATTGGACCAAAACAAATTCCTAAGTAAATCTCAAAACACTGAGAGGGAGTGAGGCTGGGAGATTTGTTTCCATGGCAACTACGCAGTAAGCCTTGCATGGCTTCTCGGCATGTGTGTAATACCAATATCACATAAAACAACTCTTGTGTGTCCCACGGAATTTTGTTTTTCTTATCAGGGTGACAAAAAGAATCATATTGAGGACATTAAGGACAGAAAGAACGGTAAACTTCACTCAGCCAATGTTGGTTCAACTGCAAGTAAACTGAAATGATTACTTATGAACAGCCATAATGTTTAATAATGTTATAATGTAATAATGTAATACAACCAGTTGACAAGGACCTAGCCTTTTTTTCCCCACAACGTCAAAACAAATGAGTTACTGTTGTTAAACCCTTTTAGCTACAGTCCTGATCCTGGTCTCTTCTCAAAGTTAAACCACCCCTGTGTCTAATGAAAGCGCAATTATTTGTTCTTGACATAAAGGAATTTCTTGATGACAATTGATGGCCAATTTTAACATTTCTGCAGTTTTCTAAGCACAGCATATTCTTAACAAATAAAGGTGGCTGCTTTTAATAAAACTGTGGTAACTTAAAGCTGCTAAATTCACATTATTAAAAAAAAACTATTAGTCAAATGACAATGCAGAATTCAAAATGTGGCACCACCTCTTCTCAACTCTTTGGAGCCCATCGTCATGTTTCAGCTCATTAATTTTAGTTTAACAACCCAAATCTTTAATTTTATGATTCTCTCTGTACTTTTCACCCCAAGAAGACAAACGTTTTCACTGAAGGCTCCAGTCTTCCAAGGTCCAGGTCCAATGATCCTGTGCTAACGATGTAAAAATCCACACTTCCCTGATGCTCCGAACTGCACAACTAATTAAGCTAGCTGGCTAACGGCGGCTACAGTTAGCAGCAATTAGTGGTAACCATGGTTTTGAGGATGAATGTGACAGGTGACCAAATCTTACGTACTGCACCTTTAACTAACGTGTTTAGACCTGTACACTCAGGTTTTGTTCAATGTACTTTATTAATTCACATTTTCTGTCAAGAACAGGTTGATACTTGTTGAGTGTTGAGTGTATGTGTGTGTGAGTGTGTGTGTGTGTGTGCGTGTGTGTGTGTGTGTGTGTGTGTGCACGCGCGCAGCTACATTCCCTCCCTTACATCCTTAAGTGCAGAAGGCTGATAATATAACAGATCCTTGGAGTCTTTTTAACTGTTACATAATAAATAACATTTATGGGACGCTATGTTCTAACAGGCACTCAATGAGAAGCAGTGGAATGAAATATTTAAGCGCTACGCGATTTGATCGCTCCTGCATATTTACCTATTCACCCTCTTTTGTTCTTTCAGTTGTTACCATAATCGTGAATTACTCAGTCTGATCAAAAATGTGCTACTACAGTCAAGGCAAAGAAGAGACTCCCCCTCTAAGTGCGCTCTCTGTGCTCATCCATTTTCTCTCTGTTACCGCTCTGCTTGGCTGCTTTCAGTCTGCAAAAAACATCCTTGAAAAACCCCACGTGACCTTGCTAAGACATCTATTGCTTCGGAAGTCACACAGATTTGGTTCAGGATGGGAACTCATGCAATGCTTCAAAATGCGTTTGAATTCAAGTGATGCATTTAGTTTTATTAGACCAGATTAAACAGCTAATTTGACTGTTTTGTCTTTTTGGTTTCTCACTGACTCTCTTCCTTTCTCTTCTTGTTTTTCTGATAAAACAGTGAGCCGCCACGCTGCGAGCCATGAGCCCTCCAACTGTGTCCAGGATATGAGCTGAGAAGCCCGTCATCGACCTACAGCCACTGTGCCCCCTCTGATCTACCACTGCAATCAGTTACACATAAAAACACTGAACACATTTCAGTTTTTCATCTGTGTCTGCAGCCACTGTATATAATCACTTTTATGAATCAAAGTCACTGAAAAATTTGGCCTACATTTAATTGTTTGCACACACACCTTAAAACAGTAAATACCAAGACTTCACCCCAATTTCTGGTCCAGATGATTCATCTCACATCCTCATAAACTGCTCCTCACCTCATCTGAATCCAATCCTGTGACCTGTGAGGATTATGAGGCCGATTTTGGTGTTTCTACAGACACAGTGTCTCCTGTGTGTGTTTGTCGGTGTATGTGTGCCCGGCGTGGTGGGCTCGCTACCTCATGCCCTACCGTGGCACGTCTCCTGCCCGTCGCGGTGCGTGTGCCAGATCAAGCCGTGGTTCTCCCCAGACTCTGTCTACCATGAAGCTCCCACTGTGGACTGCAACGACTTGCTGTTGACCAAGCTCCCGTTGCCCATACCCACGGACACACACACGCTTCGCCTGCAGAGTAACCTTCTGTCTGAGGTCGACACTGCGGTGCTGCATGGACTCCCCAACCTCACTGACCTTGACCTTTCCCAGAATCGCTTCAGCCGTGTCAGGACAATAACTCAGAGCTCCACCCTGCCGATTCTGCTGTCTCTACACCTGGAGGAAAACCATCTCAGTCGCCTCCCTGATGCCTCGTTCTCCTCGCTGCCAGCTTTGCAGGAACTCTTTCTCAGCCACAACAGCTTACACTCAATAGCGCCCGGAGCCTTCACCGGTCTGGACTTCCTACTGCGGCTTCATATCAACAACAACAGACTCACCACTGTTGATCCTCGGTGGTTCAGGGCTTTGCCTCGCTTGGAAGTTCTCATGCTCGGGGGAAACCCTGTGGAGGTCCTACCTGAGCGGGGCTTCCTGGCCTTGAAATCCCTCCGCAGTCTTGTGCTTGGTGGTATGGGTTTGAGATGCTTGGCTGAAAAAGCCCTGGAAGGGTTGGAGGGCTTGGAGAGCCTGTCCTTCTATGATAACCTATTGACAAAGGTCCCCACTCAGGCCCTTAGGAGAGTGCCAGGTCTGAAGTTCCTCGACCTCAACAAGAACCGCATCAAACTGATCGAGACAGGAGACTTTCAAGACATGATCCACCTGAAGGAACTTGGCCTGAACAACATGGAGGAGCTGGTGTCCATCGAGAAAGCCGCCCTGGAGAACCTTCCGGAGCTCACCAAGCTCGAGATCACCAACAACCCGCGACTGTCCTACATTCACCCGCAGGCTTTCCTCCGGCTGAGCAGGCTGGAGAGTCTAATGCTCAACTCCAACTCCCTGAGCGCTCTGCACCAGCACATCATGCTCTCCCTGCCGAGACTTCAGGAGGTGAGCCTACACTCCAATCCACTACGATGTGACTGCCTGTTTCACTGGGCCGCCGAGGAGGCCTCTCACCCTCTAACAGACGACACACAAACAGACACGCGAACGCCCCGGATGGTGCGTTTCATCCAACCGCAGGCCACGCTGTGCTCTGAGCCACCAGAGCTGAGAGCTCGCAGAGTGAGAGAGGTGTCCTCCAGGGAGATGTCAGCCTCATGCCTCCCCATGATCCCTACCAGCTCCCTCCCCTCATACATCGGGGTGAGAGAAGGAGGGAAACTGATCTTGCACTGCCGAGCTCTTGCAGATCCACAGCCTGAACTGTACTGGGTGACTCCCTCTGGACTGAGACTTGGTCCTGCACCGAGCCATGCATCCAAAAGTGTACCAGCTCCATGCCACAGCCTGTCAACCTCTGAGGGATTCAACCACACATCCGCCTCCAGCATCTCTACCAGCCATACTCCAGATGATACTCCCTGTAATCCCCCCAAACACTACAGGCTACTGCCTGAGGGAACTCTGGAGATAAATAAGGTCACCCCCAGTGAGGCAGGATTGTACACCTGTGTAGCTGAGAATGCACTGGGAGCTGATACGCGCAGTGTTGCTGTGGGTGTTCATGGCAGAGAAAAGAAGATAAAGAAAGGGATGGCTGCTTACATGAAGAGAAACCCGCTATTCAGAGCGGATGCCAGGTTGGAGGTGAGAGAAGTCGGACAACACTATGCCATCCTGTCCTGGCAGAGCGGGCGCAACCTCCCATCAACACGTCTATCCTGGCAAGCCATATACTCAAATGCTCACACGCCTACATACACCACACGTATCCTGGCGGGCACACAAAGCTTCAACCTAACCCACCTGCAGGCAGAGACATTTTACCGAGTGTGTCTACATTTAGGGATCAGTGAGGGCGCCAAGCGCACCAGTAGGAGATCAAGAGAGAGCAAAAAGACTGAATGTGTTTCATTCAGGACAAAGGATGTTCCAGAGCCTCAGCCCAGCCTGCAGCTAAGTCCAGAGCTCACCTCCACAGCAGTCACACTACTGCTCCTCGCACTCATCTTGCTGCTGCTGGCAGGTCAGGGCTGGGACAGTGAGCTCGGTGAGGGGGCAGGAAAGCACCACAGTACCATCCTGCAGGAAGTCAAAAGCCCCAAGGCTCTGATCGTCAATCACAAGACAGACGGGAGCAACGAACACCAGCCAAAGCTTAACGAGAAACTGCTGTTACATCAGGACTGCTGAGATAATTATGTTTGAGCACATTAAACCCAGATGAGAAACAGTGACACACACACACACGCACACACACACACATACATACTTACATACAAATGTCAAATATACACTTTGTGAATTACAGCTAGGAGAGATGAGTCAGAGATCAGAGTGGAGGTGAAGAAAGAGATTTGTATTTATTTTATATACCGTATAAAGTATATATTGACATTGTTTCTGTGTTAAGATGTATTGTACAGAATGCCTAAACCCTAACCAGGGAAACACAACTGGACAATCAGAAACTCCTGCAGCACAAAGACTGAACACAGGAGAAAGAGTCTGAGCTGCCAACGGCCGTTGGACTGAAACTAAAGAAAACCTAATTCAATCCAGGGACTGATGTTTCCAGTGGACAGCAGCTCAGACCTCCAGGGTATTCGTCATGTTTCCTCTCTACGTGTTTCACAGACTGAACCATACTTTGTCCAAGCAGATGAAGCTATGTCTTCAGACTGATACTGAATGGAACTCCTGCTTTGATGTAAACAAGCTTTTTGCTTAGCTTTCAGTACCTTGGACTGGGTTGTCCATCTTGCAGTACATATACAGTATACTCATCCAGATCCCCTGCCTAACATCCTCTTTCAGTATAAAAGTGATCTAAAAGTGGTTGTGTTAAATTCTATTTTGAGCTATTATACAATAAAATCTTTTTAATTTACACAGTTGTATTGTTTATTTCTGCCTTCTTACCACACTATTGAGTTAAGCTGATAAGACAAAAAAATAATAAAGTTAAACAGTTCACCCAAAATGAGGAATTCAGTAATTATATACTCATCCTCATGCTCATAGAAAGTTGGGTGAGGTTTTGTAGTCCACACATCATCTCTGGAGCTTCACATCAAACCAGCCTTCTCCAAAACAACTGAAGGAAACAGGAGTTGGTTTTAAAATGTAAAAAAAAGAAAATCTCGTCAGGTGTGATTCCAGTCTACGGAAGCCCAGAGATCCCAAATTAATTTGAAAAGACATTATTTCCATTATTATTTGTAGTCCAGACAGTATTGTGAACTACAAAACTTCACCCGAATGCCCACCAGCATGAGTGATGAGTGAGTAGATTATCACTGAATTTAAATTTTGGGGTCAACTGTTCCTTAAAACAGAGCATGACAGATGATCAACCGTAACCCAAACTGGCTACATAAAATTCACATATAAGGGATTTATCTGCAGCTACTACTCTCTGCTTCTCTGTATGCAGTAGCCGTTGGTCCGCTGCAGGCATAAGTATGATAATAGCTCAGGACATCTGACACCCACTCAGTAAACACAGGACCCAGTGTGTCCCCTGCTGGATAAGACCTGGAACTGAGCGGAGGGTTAAAGGATAGGCTCACATTTTTCAAGAATGTCTCAATACAATACAAACATCCCCACTTGTTATTCAAGGTACTAGTCACTGTTCCTGGGGAGTGGGGGAATAAATCTACAGCCCTTGTTTTGTGTTAAAATTGCCTCCTTAAATCAGCCACAGGTAATATGAGGTTTCAGCAGTCTGAGTCAGTCAAATCAAGGGATAAGCCTCCAAATGAATAGTGTTCAAAGTCCACAGTTATTTTGGGGGGTTTGACAAACAGTGTCTGAGCTGTGGCACTATGAATCTTGTTCTAAAAGCCACCTGATTTGTCTAACTCAGACTGATGACACCAGGTACTACTACAGGTACAGGTGTCCTCTTATTACCAGTTTGTTCAACTGATTAACAGTATACTGTACATAGTCTAACAGCTGGGCAACTGAATGTTATTCTAAGTGTTTCGAGGTAACGGTAAAGAATGTTTACTTAAGTACTTAAGTTGAATAAATTAACAAACACTTGTACTTAACTGGACCATTTCCATGTTATGCTACTTTTTACTTCAGTCCATTTCAGAGGAAAATATGTACTTCATTACCTCTATTTGATGTGAAGTTACAAGTTCTTGTTTTTTTTTAACAAAATAATGATAGTACATAAACAATATAAAATAAATCTATAAATACAGGATTTTCTTTTACAAAAATATCCCATACTTGTGGCTACTAATACTTTTCCTGTAAAAAGAACAGTTTAAATGCTAAACCTTTACTTGAATTGAGATACTTTTTATATTTTACGTGGTATTGCTGCTTCTATATATAGGGGCTCTGTGGAACAAATAAAAAAACCTTTTTACATTCAATGTAAGTACACTATTTTTATCACTGAGGAAGATGAAACTATGTTATTCCTCTTTTGATTATTATTATTTTTATTGACATATCTCAAAAATAACAAATAAACCAGACATACATCAATACCCAAAGCCCAGCCTAAACATACACCCCACATGCACTCGCACACAGACACGCACAATGTGATGAAGCTGTTCTTTAAAGCTGCCCCATATTTTCATGTGTAGTCTTTTAGAAACAGAAATCCTGATTTCTACTCTAAAACTTAATCTTCAACATACCATGAGGATACAAGTAACGTTTCTGTGTACTTACATTATCCCAAATATTTCCAACAATGTTCAAACCCAGAGAAATCCGTACTTTTATTTGAGATAAAGGTGCATTTCATTTGGTCACCTGTTACAATGACTTCTGGGAGAGAGTAAGTTTGTGAAAGTGACTAAAAGTAACCTTATTAAAACTTTAAAATATTGGTTAATTCCGTGAACATTTCCACCCGAGTCGAATGAAGCCAGATTTTCATCAGCAATGGTGGTTTTATAACAACGAAAACAACAACTCCCATGATCCTTTGCTTCTTCTGTTTTTTTGTTTTGATCGAGACCCCAAATGGCAGCAATTACATACCGTGAGCTTGGGACACAGGTTGGGTCATTCATGAAAAAGATTTTAAAAAATGAACATGCAGTAAAAACAAACCCTCTCAGTTAGACTTTGTATTTATTCACACAAAACATAATACATTTTGTTGTTTTTTTTTGCAATAAGGCAGCACAATACTGTATATACATACAATGATCTATATGTATACCATATTTAGATTTTATGTTGTTATTTCTCAACTAACAACATGTCATTCTTTACTATCACTAGTAGCAAGTGTAAAATAAATAGTTAGCAATTCATGTAAAAGAGTACCAGATGCAAAAACTTCAAGTCATACTGCTAGTACATCCAATGCAACAATCCTCTACTCATTGTGTTATTGACATATTTTAGCTGCAGCTGTGTTTTTTCTGAGAGCAGCTTAAGGGTTTCACGACTTACTGGAATATAAAATAAACCTTTTCAGCAGTTAAAGGCGCCCTGTGGGATTTCCTTTTAAATACATTCAGTGAAAGACGCACTGTGTTTACTTTAGCAAATGTATTTCCTTCTTCCGAATAAAGTGAACACCTTCAATGCCTATTTTCAAAATGTTTCAAAGTTTTTACTGTTTATTCTTCCTGTACCCTACCTTTGTTGGCACATTGCTGCTTATCTTGGTGAATTATTGCCACCTGTTCATCAGTGGAGTAGTGTGAAACCATTGGCAGGAATGTCTATTGTGTCACGCCCGTGCACGGGACAAACAACGCCCTCTGATAGAAAACCTGCTCCATAGCGCTACTAGAGGTAAAAGAAAACTCCACAGGGAACCTTTAAAATCTGCAACTATCAGTGAGAAATCGAAAGAAAAACATCTGAAAAAACAACCTCCAAATATATTCCTTTTCACAAACAGATTCAACAGTAATGGCAATTTCTATTATTCCCATTAGCAGTATAAGATACATTAACACTGACATCATCATTAGGTGCTGGCGTAGGTGTCCCAAACAATACGAGGTGCTTGTGCTATGAAAATGTTTTTGTGACCTTTAAAAACATGAAGACCAAAACTTTTTTTTCAGTGTGAAATGTCCTCAGTAATAAGCATGTTGAATGTACTGTACAGAGTGACGCAAAGGGAAAACGCTTTGTTAGTTCGATATTCATTCTCTTCACAGATAAGATTGTACAGTCATTTACAAAAATATACTTCTACTCTGCATTAACAAATGACAGCAGTGATTAGTACTGGTTTAGACAGGACATTAATAAGCACACAAAAAGTTTAGAACCAATCACACAGTGGAAATAAGATAATGACACCAAGCAATAGTATTATAACTTATCGGTGTGTACAGAACAGACAATACCGTATGCTTGTGTGTTAAATTAGCAGTGAACCGTGTCACTCAACTGTTATTGGCCTGCCTCCATTCATTTGAGGGTCGTGCTTCTGGCACATTAATTAAGACAGGCTAATGGAGCTGCTCTTTTGTCCCGCTTACTTGCACAGTGTGATTGAAAGTCTGAAATAAAGCCTCGAAACTGCTGATGGATTCAAACACCAGGGACATCACACACTCTTGGAATGTCAGCTTTTTTTTGTTTGAGACAAAATGGCGGCCCTAAAAAGAAGCAACTCTGTGACTGTAACGTCACTTTGTGACCTTTACGTTTAAGGTAACACCCAATTTTGCATTTATAAGCAGTGTATAAACAAATAGTTTAAAACACACTATAATGCCATTTTAAGAGATAAAAGCCAGGGGCATGGGTAATGTAGGCGTAACACGGCTAAGTTCCCTAAATGTACTGCTTTAGTCTATTATTTACATACAGTAATGGGCAGATCTCAGTTATATCCACAGGGTAATCTGCAGATCAGACAGGCCTGGTCATAAAACACATTCTGACTGAGAGCAGATGGGAATAGAGTGGCTCAACAAATGTGTCTTTGATGAGATAAATATCAATGACAGCACCTGCAGTGATCCCCCAGCAGCAGAAATTATATGTGCATTTCTCCATCAAGAGATACCCATGTGCACATTTACACACAAGGCACAGCAGCTTTTTGATGAATTAACATTAACATTGATTATTTAAATCTCCCGACATGCCGACAGTCATACTGGTCAAGATCTAATGTCATAAAATGTTGTTTGTTCTTCAACACATCTGCCCACACAGAGTTCAGGTTCGTACAGTAAAATAGTTTGAAGTAAAGTAAAGCAGCTGTCCTGATGAATCCTGAGCTCCATCAGAGCTGTTTTGCAATTGTTTCAGAAACTAAAGGTTGAATTCCGTGTCCTCTGGAGATAATAATAGCTACAGTTACATTACTGTGTGCATGAAAAAGTTTAAAAGACTGAAAGCAGCCTCTTCAATTACTGAAGCATATCTTTAAAGAAAACACTCTATATAAAAGGGCTGTAATCAGTG
>CAEMYA010002158.1:4358249-4384771 GCA_903131615.1 Diplodus sargus
CACACACACACACACACACACACACACACACACACACACACACACAGAGGACAAAACAGCAAATGGCACAGGATGAAACAGTGAGCCGGTGCAGCATGTGAGCTGGGACTGATGTTATCACTGCAGGGTGAGCTGAGCAAAATGAGCCATTATGACAGTAATGAGTAACACACTGGACTGAGATCCAAAGACCCGCTCGCTCCTTTAGTTCCTGAGCATTTGGCTGTGCTGCAAAGACATTTCAGGCACAGAATGCATCCGTTTGGGATGTTTCTGTTTGACTACATTCAAGCAAAACTGCACTTGCTGTCATAAATTAGCATATTTGGACCTACCTGAATGATTTTTCATGCCACATTTGTTAAATCCTGCCTACACTGCTAACAATGCCAGGATGTCATATTTTCGCACTCTGCTCTCCATCATGAGCACATTATGATGATATATGATGTCCAGTATCAGTGGCTGGCATCGTGGCCGATCCTTGAGATGATTAGAAATGAGCACCTTTCGCTGAAATAAGCCTGCAAATAAATCCTTAATAATCAAGTCATCCCTCAGTTACAGCTTGGAGGCACGTCTACCTCGCTGAGCGATGCTGAAATTACTGCAGCATAACAAATGTGCGAACTTCAAAGGAAAGCGAGCACTATTTTGAGCGAGTGTGTCATTACAGCGGTGACAGAATCCACAACATGACAGCTGGCAGACAGACGCCTATTCATGGGATTAGCTCTAGTAACTAACCTACCGCTGCAGCCAGGTTGAGGCAATATCTGCAGCTCTGTGACGCCCCAAAACACATGACTGTCATGAATAAATGTCAGTTTAGTATCCATGGGTGGCTTTTATTAGAGTGTAACGTGAAGATGGAACATGATTAGTATTCTAGCTAGTCCTTTTCTCCATTGCTGTGCACTGACCTGCCGCCTGTCCTCCGGTGCCTTCAGGAAAAGAGCATTGATGAGGGCGATGGCGTAGGTTTGGATCTCCTGGTTTGACCTGAAGGGATACCAAGCAATGTAACAACCAGTTAGAAGTCTCGTGCTCTACATACTAAGTTTAAACAACGGCCGACTATGCTACATAACGATTCATCTAAATCTGAGCAATACAATTTTGACATTCTTTCACACTAACAGTTTTTTAATGATTATGTTATTCTTCATTTTGTGTTTAAAGCAGTTAAACTAGTTTATTGAAAATTTAAAAGAAATATTGGCTTCATTTTCGCTCCCATAAAAAGGCCAGAACCAACAATGAATGGATCCTCCTGACAAGAATCGCCGGAGTAACCACACCAAATATAGCTTGTTCTTCAGCACTATTTACTTCAGCTTGAGTAATGTTTGGTAAAAAAACATTTTTTTTAAAACAGAGCTCAGCTGTTTTTAGGAAATGATGTACTTGAAATGTGCAAATGACTTCTATTTTATTTCTTCACGAGCCAATGGGCTTTGGGCTGAGAGCCACAAGCAGGATAGAGTGTTAGGAAAGTTATAAGAGGAGGACTAACACATTGTTGGTTTGGGTTTATCTCATGGAAAATATAAAATAATGCCATCTCATCTCAGCATCCTGAACTCTCTCCTCTAAAACGGCGCCACGAGCCAAATTCTGTGGCATACTTCTAATATTTTGCTCCTTCAGTTACTTCATTCACTCCTCTGCCCCCGCCCTCTCGACATATCAGAGTGCGTGAAGCCCCTGTGCGTGTGTGTGTGCTCACACTTGCAGGTGCCCGATGAGCTGTCCCACGGTGATCTCCTGCGCCACTCGATGGTACAGGCTGTGGCTGTTGAGGACCATGCTCTCGAGGATGGCGAGGGAGCGCTGCAGGATGGACACATCCACCATCGGCTGGTTCACGTAGCCTGCAATCTGGGGGAGGAGGACAGAGGAGGAGAGGACGCTGAGTCAACTCAAGTGGGCTTGAAAGTTTCTGAGTCGCCCCAACAACAGCATGTGATCCATGGAAAGTTAAGTCCCTCTCCTATTGAAAAAATGAATTTGAATGTGAAAGAAAACCACAAGTTCAAAAAGTTTCTCCCCGAGTGACAGTCAAGGCCAAGCGGAAGTTTGCAGAAGAAACCCAAGTCACATACACACTGAAGGAGCTCGGCATAGTGCTCAGAGTAGCTAGGCAACAGCACCCACTCATTTCCAGCACGAAGAAAGAAAGGAAGGTAGAGTAATTAAATTAAAGCTTATGAATAAAAGAGAATAAATAATACAGACCTTGGAATTTTAAACAACAGAGATTTGTCCAGTTGGCTGCATGTGAACACTGTACTGTGTGGGATTATGAGCTGTTCTTTTGATGGAGGACGTACCTGTTTGATGAAGGAGAGGGAGATAAGGTCCCAGGACACAATGCCGTGGTCCATTAGCTCCAGGAAGGCGGTGAGAGTGAAGGCCAGCATTTCGCCGAAGCTGAAGGGAGCAAAGAACAATTAGTAGGGTCCATTTCCCGCCCTCTGACCTGGACAGCCCAAACCAGATTCAAACTCCCCCTCAGTGGCATAGCTTTAAGCAATCACAGCACTCAGTGCAGCATGAGCCTGGCGCAGAACTAGCAACTATCATCGCTGTCAGAAAAAATCAATTGGTGCTCACTGGGTGCCACTCTCAACCAGACGGGCCAGCGTCCCGATGCCCTCCATATTGATGAACTCTGTGGCGAAGGTTGGGTCTGCGGACAGCTTGGCGAGCTCCTTTAGAGCCTCCAAGCGAGCGTCGATACCATGGGATTGGATCCTCTCCAGGAGCTGACGAGCAGCACGGGCCTATGAGCCAGAGAAAAACACATCTCTCATGATAAGCTTACCTCAGCCACGAGTTCACTGAATTATGACTCAATTAATGATTAATTAATGATTAAGACTCAAGGCAAAGCTCCTCCCAGCGGTTTGGTGTTGAATTTGTATTTAGGGACTCTCATATTTTAAAATTAGTAATGTCTCAGTGTACAAATACTTTAATAGACTCCGACCGATCACATTACAGAGTAAAAAAAAATAAGATGGGCAGATTGGCCAATATATAGATAAAAAAATAATATAGATCTTTTTTCACGATGATCCATAAAATGTGGTTTTCAAACACCACATGACAAACATATTAAGTCATTATAAACCGCCCTAAGCATCTTTTTCCAACATATCTGTATTTTACCGATAAACATGTAATAGGCCGTTATTAGCTGATTTATATCTGCCAACCGATATACGTCCAAGCACTAACTGTCAAAGGTGGCCAGTCTGACTGACCAACCAAAAGTGTCAGTATCTGACGGGTTAGCAGTGAGATTCAATAATCAACTGTCTTACAAACTGGACCTTTAAAAGCTTGTCTTATGTTGCAATTCAGGATCCTTTTTGGTTCAATTAATTTGATGAGACTACCATCTATTAAAAGAAGAAGCACAAATTACTCAATTTGCTATGTAATGGCAGGTGGGCTTCAACCTGACATGTTAAAGAAGCCTTTATTAAACAAATTATACCTGCGTTCATTCAGAATATTTCATTGTGTTTAGAAGACTATAAAACGTGAGTAAAAGAGAACTTAAAACAACATAAAACATAAAGGACTCTATTGTTGGAAATACAGACAAAGAGCATTAAGACAAGCTCAACTACTTTAAAAACGATCGGCCAAAGTTGAACCAGACAGTCAGCGTGTAAGCTATAATAGCTTGTTTTAATGGTGCACTGAGTAGGATGTCTGGTGTTACGGTGGTGGAGGCGTGAGGTGCACCCACTGTGCACAGGGTGGGATTAGTGAGAATATATTATCATACATTATCAGTGTGTTAGAATGCTGCTACAAAATCCACTCATTTCATGCTTTTAGATAGCAGTGGTCTCGTATCGAGTAAAGACAAGCGTTTATTAGGAAGATATTGCAAAATGCACCACACAATAAGAGTCAAGTTTGAGTGAGGTGCCAAAATACACATCAATTAGTCACTGAAGAACTGGGAAGACTCAACTGAACTTGAACAAACAAAGGTGACTCACAGGTGAAATGGCTAATCGAAGGATGGTCCCGTTCTTGATATCACCACGGCTCTAAAAGATAAGAAAACATGAATGTCTCTGCACGTTAAACACTGATTTACAATGCAATTGACACAAGCTTGCACAAGGAAGAAAGTGAAGCTCACCTGCTCTGTGATGTAAAGCTGAGGGCCATCAGCGTAACGCAGAGCAAATTGCTCTGAGCCGGACAGAGACCAGCTGAGGACAGAGAGAGAAAGACGGTTAAGAAGTAAAAATTCAATAAATAAGGTGTTGGAATCCTACTAAAGGAGAAGCAGTGGGACATAAAGTAAACTTTATTTGGTGTTTTTACTGCAGCACTCTCTAGTATGCAAGAACAAAACGTTGCTGAAGCTCAGATCGCTCCCTCCAGCATTTACACTAGTGGCAAAACTGAGAGATTGTGGAGGAGAATTATTCAGTGGGTGTTAACAGTGAAGTGCAAGGGATTTTCAGTTTCAAATGGAGAAGGGGAGGCAGTGGGTAGATGCAGCACCGAGGTGGACGGGCCAGATGAAATCCTGCAATATTCATCCCTGAAGCGAAAGCAAAAGAGCACCAAAAATCACAGTTTAGGACTTAAGGTGAAATCATAGAATATTCTAATGAGAAAAAAAGGGGGAGAGGATGGTTATGTAAGATGTCAACAGTTAGATCTTGTCCTTGAGTTCTGTGTGTCTTCACAACTGTGCGCCAACCGTGAAAGATTATACGGTAGATTTCATGTAAGAACAGGTATCACAGGCAGTCTTTCTTCTGCCTACACATGCTGTTGTTTTGACAGAACCAGCAGGTAGCACAGCCCCCTCTAAATAAACAGGCGTATATTGAATATATTAATATTAAGAATGATAAACAATAACTCAAAGTGTCAGTAGAGTTCCCCTGGGTTTGATGACATGAAGACATTTCTTTGCTGATTTATGGCACAGAGCAAAGGGTTGGGCTGCTGTCCTTCTTTCAGACCTTTAAATGTTTTTTTTGCAATGACAGCTAGAGGCAACACATAACAAAAGAAATCACTTTCAACGTTTTACATAATTTACAGCTGAAGCCCGAGAAAAAACGTTTACTCTCCAAACTGTAACATATACATCAGTATTCATTTCAATTGCGGTCTTGTTTGTGTGCAATTATAGCTGCTTCCTACACTCGACCTAAATAAAACCTCTTATATGCTTTGGCTAAAATAGAGAGGGAGATCATAACACATTGCATGTTTGCAAATATTCAATCATTTGATAAACAAACAAGAAAGTCAGTAAAAAATGATGAGGAAAGTCTTCAAATATTAAGCTAATAAGCTAATGCTTACCCGTCGCATACTTCCCGAATTATTGAGGACAAAGGCCTTTTCTGCAAACAGACAAAACCCATTGCAAACTTACAACATCAAAACATAGATTAAAACATAGTTTCAAAGTGTCAATTCATCAAGTTGTTTGAATCACTGGGTGTGATTCAAACTTGTTTGAGTGAAAATTAATGTTACGGTTTCAATGATACGACCCAACGGAAGCATTTCACTGGACAGCAACAAGGGGCCTGGGATTGACCCTTGGGGGATGCCACAGGAAAGGGGGGCCACGGGAAGGAGAAGGTTTTGCCAATTAAAACAGTAAAACTTCTGTTAGTGCGGTAGAAGCAGAACCATTTAAATGCACAGCCCTTAATGCCGAACCACTGTTCCATGTGGCTGATTAAAACTGAGTGGTCCATTGTGTCAAAAGCTGAACCGGGATCGAGGAGGATTAAATTGAGGAGTCTCCAAACAGTAGCAAGTCATCTGATAGCTTAACCAGAGCAGTTTCTGCGCTGTGGTAAACTTGAAACCAGACCAACATTCATTTTATATGTTATGGCTATTCATAAAAGAAATTAATCAAGAAATGTTAGTCCCCCTGCCATGTTTTCAGTTGCATTTCATTACAGTCTATTACTCATTAAGAGTTACTAATTATGACAGCCACTAAGGTACTTACACGGATTCTACATTCATAACAAATTAAAGCTGCAAAACTCATTAAACAATCACGTTACATTATTCTTTGAAGGTTCAGTCACTGACAACTATCACTAGGTCGAGGTTATCAGAGGAAAACTGGAGATGCACTTAATGTCACATTGTATGCAAACACAGACCTGGTCCATCTCTATAAGCTGAGCGTTAGCACCAGGCCATTCAATAGCCACCTTCACGATGTCAGCAGGGGGCGGCATGGCTGTTTTTATAGTAGCACCCTGTGGAAGAAAAAAATAATTTGTTTTACTTCCCGTGCGGCCATCCATCTGTTGGACACATTTTAAAACCCTTTTTACTCCACTTGAACATAAAATCACTTTACAAGTGCTACAGAACATGTACGAATAGGCCACCTGTCAAGTTCATACTCCAAACAAATAGGAGGCAGCATATCACCAGAATACCCGTAAACTGCCTCTAACTGTGGCTGCCATGAGCTAGTTAGCTCAGTTAGCCATGCAGCTAGTGCTCCTATTAGCTTACTCTGCACTGAGGGGAAGTTTGGGTGCTGTGTCGAAGGGATAGCTAGATAGCATGCTAACGTTAGAAGATGTCTCTGCAATACAATACAATAACTACTGTAGATGTCTTAACATTTTTGAACGTATTAAGCAAAAGTTATTACATATTGCACATTTAAATACCATTAAATGTTAAATTATGATAACTCACCTATTCAGACTGCAAGTATTATGATATTATTCTGCACTCCTACAGTATGTCACAATGTTTGGACCCTCGCTGCGTTTCTGGTTTTCAGTCTGATTGATTAACTTCAGAATAATATTAACTTATTGTAATACGTCACCAAATGGAGAAGTGTTGAGGGGGTCAGTCACTCTCACAGCTCTGCTGTTGAAACCACTGTGTCAGCTCCTCTGTGAACACACAAACCCACACAGCCGTCATTGTCAGTGCAAAACCATGTTTTCCTTAAATCCCCAAAGATCCAGTTTTGCTCCACCCCTGCATTTTTTTTCTCCTCTGAACTCAATCTGTCAGTGAACGGATCAATAAGCATGACTGTTTTACAAACACACACACACACACTCAGATCTTGACTGGCCAAGCCTCCTGCCTACAAGGCTCTGGGTTTGCTGCACATCGTTGCCTTCGACATGTTATTATTATTGCCAGTCAAAAAGCACAATATCTTTACATTTCATTTGCATTACACCTCTCTTAACCAACCTTTTTGACATTCCACTTGTAAGTGTCTAACCAAAAAAGTTTTGTTCCAGTCCTTGCTGCATCGAGTACAGATTTAAGAAGCTGAGCTGTGTGTCTGTTGCGGAGAACTAAAAAGACAAAACTTAACAGGAAACACAGCTCTTTTATTTTGGGACTTGTCATTTAATAACTGTGAAGTGAAGTCTGTGCATTTATTTTGCTCATCACACATATAGCGTATTTGTTGGTAGATGACAAACAACTGCAGCACCAAAATGCCAAAGTCATATTTGAGGTCTGTTCAAAACAAATTTGTCTGTTAGTCCAGCAAACAGCAAGGACAAGTTTAATTTTCAATTGTAATGTGTCACACTCAGCACATTTTGTATCTTTCTCGCAATTCTTTAACAAACAAAATTAAGCTATTACACTACTGACTGATATATTGTCATTAGTTCGTGTAAAACCCTCATGCTATATATTGACATCGTTCCCTCCGTGAAAGAAAATCCCATGATCCCACAATATTTCTTTTTTTCATGCAGTAAGTTGCTTATAACTGATAAATACATGCTTCTCGTGTCAGTAATATAGCTGATAATTTCAACTTTTTAAAAATAAGTTCATAACCTGCAGTTTATGCACACCTGAGCTATAACAGGATTTGTTAACATTGCAGACCTTATCCCTCCTCTCAGAATCCTTGAGGAACATGTATCAGAAATGTCTTGCGTTTCTGCAGATTTGGGTTATTTGCCAGCCATTTGTGCAGTGGCACAGCTTGGTGTGTTGTTCACATGCATATCAGCTGTGCAATGTCCATGGCACATCTGAATGCAGCTTGACCAGTATATGCTTCTATCTTGTTCGAAGAAACAGTGCACATTTTGATGAACAGATGAGCACCTGTCATCCAGAACGGATACTTCAATTCAACTATATGCCACCAGCACCATGCTCTTTCAGTAGTTCACAGACTTCTTCAGTTTTGCACACAACAAACTGGTTGGCTATGACTTGAAGTTTATAGGATGAAAAAAAAACCTGCAGTCTTTTTATTCCCTTCTCTGTTAACCAGCTATAAAATTAATTGATACCCATAATTGGGAAATTATATACAATTTCAAATACCTATTCACTGGCCTGATATACATATATCATACATGCCTAAAATAAGCACTATATGGGATCACCATACTTGATAATACAGGGTCCACAAATGTAGCAGAAAGTCCCTGCACTGTATTCACATTTAAGTTCTAAGTAAATCTGAGCAATGAATTCATCAATAAATTGTATGTCGCATATGCCCACAAAACTGTGCAGGGAGAGTGACAAATCAGCACAAAATGGAAAATAAAGGACTTGGCCATCTGCTCTGAGATTTAACTGCAAACTCTCGTGCTAATTACATATTTATACTAATTCAATTTTTACAACTGGTTCATTCAAATAATTGCAAAGGCACACTACAGTATTATTTACCCAGAATGTTCTTTATTTTATGGGCCGTTATCTCAAATGTAACACTAAATCTTGCTAGTGCACTGATCTGTAACACGAGGAGCTATGGCAGAAAGACATTGTTTTCTCTGCCCTGACATGAAGTGAGCATAAAAATCTATCTGACAGACTCTGCTGGTGATTGGAAGAAGGTGGTGAAGAAGAAAAAGACAACACTGTTCTCCAAATGGCTCTTTGCTTTCAGGACACTTTCAGATACCAAGCACATTTGTACAGTTTACAGCTGCAAGTTCGAAAAGACATCTTGATCATTACTGAACTGTATCGGGTGAAACAAACCAACCTGAACCAGCCTGAACGAAAGACGTCATCCCTGGAGATTTACTGGTGTTATAGTGGATTTGTAAGGAGCTTGAATGTTTGTTTGATTCTATAAATATGTCCGCCTGCCAGTTCACATCAGCAACGGCTCTGACGTCTGATGCCTGGGTCCTTTGATCTCTTCAGAAAATAAAGGATATTTTGCTCTGAAACACAAGTGTATTCTTTTGACATGACAGGCTCAAGCTCCAGCTCCCCGTGATGAAAACATTTCAAAGTTGGAATAAATATTGAAGCTGTGGTACTATGAATAATAAGCGAGCCTGAATCTCTGAATCTTTTTTATCTCGATGACTTTGAACCACAGGGGACGATGCACTGCATTTTCCACACAATTTGTCACAAATCAAGACGGATTAACTGACTGAGATAGGGCGAGCTATTACTGCGCGATTAACATCAACTACCATAAATAAAGGTAGATTCTGCAAACGATACAGAGTGAAAACTGCCAATCAAATTCAGTTTCTAACCAGCCATCTGCACGAGAAACCGCAACGCCTCCGCACGTTCGAGCGGACTGTCAATCACTTCACATAATGTGTGATCTCTGAGCCTGCCCTGCTGGAGAAGTTTGTTCCTGAACAAAGACGTAACATAGTTTGAGAAGTTCTGGTACACATCTCACATTTCTCTGCACTGACACTTAGTTTAAGATTTGAACGATGTTAAGCAGTGTTAAGCTAGAATATGTTGCTGTCTATATGCCACGCAGTGTTTTTCCCAAGCTGTATACACATATAATTGTGCAATATGTAGGACTATTGCCATTTATGATTTATCATCTATTAACTGAATCATATTAGAGCCTGAACGATATATCAGATGGCTGATATTGATCATAAATCATATAGGTATCAGCATGGTGTCCTATATGCTCTGATATGAAAACTTGACTTCCTCTCTTTTTTTTTGCAGAAAGAGATATTGGGGTGATCTATAATTATCATATGTTAAACAGTCATATTTCCGGCCCCTGCATTTCATACTGTATATATCTGTCACAAGTGTTTAATGAACGCATCTGAAAAATCATTGCAAAAATGTGAGTGCATTGGCCAATATATTGATTTGGGAATATTTTATCATATTGCATTTTTTTCACTACAAATAAAAATTCATGCATATTTGTCCAAAAACCCCTTAACAAAGTAATAGGATGCAGCTGAAAATCAAAGTTCAGGTCTGCCTTTCCAACATTACTGTGTCATCAATTGTGAAGAACATCAATAAGGCAATTAAAAGGAAACATGAGTGTATTTTGTTTTTCATATACTGGTTATTTGAAAATATTTCAAGTTCCCTTAAGATTGTGACAAAATGCTGAATTATTTTACCGAGCGTGCCACACTTGTAGATTAGATGTGTTGAATTAAACCTATATTAACAATAACTGTGATATCTAAACATAAAATATTAATATTGTGTTAATAAAACCATATGATAATATTCCATTATTTTCAGCCTCCCTCCCATCACAGTGGTTGCCACCCACCACGAAATTAACAAAGCAACAAGCTGGAATAGCTTCTACGACAATGTGTGGTTCCTGTCATAGGACATGATCGACAAAAGTGACACTATCTTAAATGCACCCAAAAAAAGTTAGCTCACCAGAGTAGGAGGGGTTTTTAGGATTACATATAAAATGTGTTTGATTCATGAGAAACAAAATTTCCCTCAGATTTTTCTATAGCTTTCCCAATAATATCTGACAGCCCTGCAATAGATTATACTGGAGCTCCACCATTACTCGCTCGTGACTTTCACAGAACTACTGAAGGGAGCATGAAGTAAATTAAGAAAGGTCACCAAGTAATCTGACTTGTATCAACCCTCCAGCGAGGAATCACAACACTGTCAGGTCCCTGCTGCAGCTCACAGAGGCCACGACAGACCTTAATGAAAAACTCACATGCTAAGCACAATGAGTGATGACTCAGAGCTGAAAGCCAAGCATAAAGAAAAGGATATTAGTACAATAGAATGAAGAATATAAGCCACACAAGCCTTTTTTCTTTAGGTTTGAAAGCCAATAATCACAACATCTGACCCAAAACTATCCTAAAATTGTGTATGTTTTTAATCATTCTTTTGGGATATCCTGTAAAACATGGCTGCAGTGGTTTTGTTTGACATCTGTAATCAGTTCTACCTTTCACTATAGAGAGTCTGAGGGACATTTGCAACAGGCACTACCTCAATAAAGCAAATGTACAGCCAATATTGTAGCCACATATACACCAACTGGGCAAAGAGCAGAAACCAGGTGTGCTCGGCAACATAATTCAGCTTCTTAGTGGGAAAAGCACAGGTGTTACTGATAATATCAATGATGGCTCTGTTCACAGTTCAGCTTTTTTTTTCTGTTGGCTGTGGCTCAGGAAGTAGTCTGACACCTTCCTGGATCCATTCTCTTCGTATATATGTTTACAATTCATCTATAACTCTGTCATCCTGATTGTCCATGCTGTGATTTTACAGTGTTGATCTGTTCTGCACAAACACCATTCATTTCATTTCAGCACGTCATGGAGGAGGGGTGTCTCTCCCCCCACAGGTTTCTCTCAAAGTTTTGCCTGTATGAAGGAATTTGGGGAAAATGGGATCTTATCTGAATTGGGTGTGTCATATCCAGTACAGATTGTAAAGCCCCTTGAGGCAAATTTGTGATATTGGCCTGTATAAATCAAATTTCCCTCACTTGACCCAGTGCGAGGGTGGAACATGGGTGTTTGGTGATGACAGCTGCAGAAGTGATGGGTGCTGTTTTCCATCTTTGATGCTGTATTTGTCTGGTTTCCTCCCTGCAGCCCAGTCACCTCTCTGGTATCAGACTGGTATCAGACTGGAACTGGCTGTACTGGGAGGTTTTCCCTTATTTAGCCGCACGCGCTGTGGGGCTGCTGGTAGCATAGCAACTGCAGCATGAAAGGAAGCCCACAGTGAGCCTGAGAAGACTCCCAACTTCTTCCTCTTGTGTCCCCCACACCACTTCACACCGCGACCCGGATGTTTCTGACGCCATTTTACTTTCCTATAATGTGGTTTGGGGGCTCCTGTCTGCGCTGCCTCATATAAAACGTCCACACATGAGAGGCGTCTAACTTTTAGAGCAGCTAGTTAGCTAGGCTAACTAGTTGAATATGCAGGACTGGCGCCCCCTCTGGTTACACGACGCGTACTAAGAGGGGGTCCGCTCCGTCAGAGGAGAGAAAAAAGAACATGAAAAATAAAAATAAAAAATGATTCAACGCGGGGGAAAAAAAAAATATTTCATTAAAATAAAATTGACAGTCTTTCAACATGTCTCATGAACAGTCATCCGCTTGCGTGGTAGGACCGTTTGCTGCCATGACTATCACCCAGACGTCTGCAGCCACTGTTCATACCGATGTCAGTCCACTTTACTTCTGCCAGAAGCCTAAACACCTAAACACAACTTATTAAAAAGGTTTAAATGCCTGATTATAGGTGATTGATCAGGCTAGGCTGGAGCTGTTGTAACCAGGGGGAGCCCGCAGACTGATGCAGCAACGGCTGAACAAATGCGACCCAGTGAGATCTTTTAGCGAGATCAATCACAACTCAACATATCATCGATGGACGAAGCAGCGCCAGCATTACCTCTTGTTAATCTCTGTATGAAAGTGACACCAAACAGCAAAACTCACTCGCTATTACAGTCAGTGGCAGCGTTATCCCTCAAAAGGCGGCTAATGTTATTCAGTCATCAGTCCCCGTCTGCTCCTCCATTGCAGTCAGTCAGGACGCAGCCTCTCTCGGCGGATGTTCAGATGATGTCTTGATGTTATCTGGCTCTACTCTAAACGCCTGTATGATTTATTTATTTTTACTGTATGCTACTTAACTGCTAATGTCGGTGCTCAGTGTTACTCACCCTGTGACTGGGCCATCGATGATGCTCTCAGTATCCCCCTCTCTCCCTCTCAAGTGAGGCACTTTTGGAAAGGAGACACGTTTCCACGCCTTGTAGGCGGGACACGATGTAAATGTCACCATCTGCAAATGAGGCAGGCCCTTCATCCCCATCATCCCTCACACTCACACTGACAGCTTCCTCAAATACAGTCTGCTACAGTAGGGAAGATGCGACATGAGGGTCTCTGTGTGTGTTATTAGGTACAGTAAATGATTAATGATCTCTGACAGGGGGTATATTAGTGAGGTTTAAAAGCATTCTGCCATACATAGGATGTATTATTCATGATTGAAGAGGAGTATTTAATCGTCATCTTATTTTTATTTTATTTTCCCAAGTGGTTTCCCTTGAAAGAAAATCTAAAACTGAGAATATTACCAAATCAAATTCCAATCATGTGTGGCAAAAATGCTTAATATTTAATGATCCAGAAAACAGCTACCGCACCCATTTTACACATCACAGCGTGGTTACAGGTCTTGGGGAGTACTACTGCATACCTGAAAAAGGATACTGCATGTCAAATGATTTGCCTCCAGTGATGTCACCCAGTGGCTAAGTTGCATTTTGGGTAATGTAGTCTAATCACAACATTTGATTTTTAAATTGGTCAATCATGCGTGCGCGTTATAGCGGTGCTCCACCAGTTTTCCAAAACCTTGTGCCTACATTTCCCACAATGCAACGTGGCCACTGGGTGCATCATTGGAGGCTATTTATCGATTAAATGCAGCTTCCTCTGGAGCAACAGAAGCCTTTATAATACTTTTTCACAAGTGTAGGGGTAGTCCCAAATACCTGTAAACAAACTGAAATGTATCAACTGGGGAAGTTGCCCTTTAAACGTTTACCCTGTGGTCACTATGGTCTAGTGCCTGCTCACCACTAGGTGGCCCAGACAAAGGGGGGATATTATATTGATAAAATATTTTAGAAGTATAACAACCTAATTGAAATCTCTAATATTAACATTCACCACAGTAAAAGTCAGGAGAAATCATCTGTAAATGGAAACTGAACATTCAAATATCTAAATCTGAGAATGTAAAGAGGCATATCAATGTAAAACTGATACAAATGAAATGCAATACAAGGCTTTACATTTCCTATAAATATATCACTAACCTATTGCAAATTAAGTTTTAAACACCAAAGTATATACAGTGTACCAAAAGAGAAGTTTCAAATATAGCTAAATGAATATGCGTAATAACAATCATTGTACAGTGTTATGTGAGTCCAGTGCTCGATCAATAGACGGCTTTTCTGGCGCCTATATTATCCTGAAATGTAACATAGTCACTAAGTGACATCACTGGATTTATCAGAATACATGAAGCTTCCTCTTGAGCAGCAAATACTTTTATACTAGTTTAGTGTGTAAAAGTGGTGGAGTTACCCTTTAATAATTTATCCCTCTGACCCAAAGCAACCTCTTTTACCTGACATTTTTCGATATCGTGTATCAAGTTTTCCTTACGATAAGGTCAATAAATGGCTCTGTGTTCTGCACGACACAAGCAGCAAGTGAAATATCATTGCAATCACGGCACAATACATTTTTATTGAGCACAGAAACCATGTGTACAGGAAAAATATCCACAGCCTCAAACTGAGTAGGTAACACTGGCTCACCTCATGAGATGGCTGCTGGTGAAGGGGCAAGCAGATGACTGCACTTAAACTCAACGTATTTAGCTCCATGTTACATCTCATGCATGACATCAAAAATAGTATTTCTGACACAATAGTTTCATCAACAAACACAGACATACCCAATCTCAAATGTTTCGACAGGCACAGACAGAGTTCACCTGCAGCTCTGGAAAGTTAAAGTTTAGAATCAGATTACATCAGCTATATAAAAATGGAAAAAAAACAAAAAAAACAACTCATCTTATATCAAGACCTATGGGATGCATTTTTTAGTCAATGACACACTCTGCAGTTCATTCATGATTCAAGTGTACCAATCACCTCAGGACATTCACTAATAAATAAAAAAACTGTGGTATTTCAGAACTATAAGCTCTTTTACAGATTTCAGATCAGTGACTCTTCAGATATTTCCCTTTTTGATAATGTGAGAGATCACATCACTTTTCTCATTCGTTCAAAGACAAAATAGCTGACATAAAGCTTCAGAAATATAGGGAAAGCTGAGGGTGACAATATATCATTTGACATTATCTATGATGTTGATTTACTGACATGTACACCTCACTGCATCAGAGACACACAGGCAAACTGACATCAACTGAAAGCAATCACAGCTGTTTCAGGTTTATAACACATGACCATACATGAGCACAGCTGCAGAGGTTCAGCAACACAAATCAGCCAGGAGTGATCTTTTTTTTGTTTTTTTACACCGTCACTGAGAACACACCAACACCGCAGACCCATCTTTGTTGCTCTGCTTTAACAGACTTCTTTCAGCAAAGACAAAATGAGCCACAGCAAACTGAGCCTGCTGTAAGAAACATCTACATCAAAGCAACGCTGAAAGGTCAAGATAAAAAATGCATGTTCACAGCTGAGAAATTGGCAGTAAACTAAAGGTTTCTTAGAGGTAGGAAATGGGAAAGGTTTAAAGTTTATCCTTCACACGTTAAAATCGGTGACAGCAATTATTATTTTTACCAACATGAGGCCCACTGAGTCAGCCTATACAAGTACAGCAATGTTTAACACAAAAAACAATCCAGCAGCTTTACTGCACTGGTATACTGCTCTGTGTGGCAGTTAATAACTGACTACTAAGCCTCAAAGAATGAGATGCAAACCAAACATATTACAATGCAGATCTCCAGGTTCAGATTATGTTGGTCACACTTGCACCCAAACATCTGTCCAGTGGGACAAAGCATTTTCATTGGTTGCACTGTCGCCCCTGAAATTTTGAGCTATTAAACAATTGAGATGATCGCATCATATGTGCACCTTTCTAATAATAATAATAATAATAATAATAATTTACATAAAGAAATTAAATCAATATGTATTATCGACTGCATCTGCATGAAAAAGCTAGGCGCACCAGTGCAACCAGTGTGACAAATTAACCTGGAGCTGTGAGATGTCTTCTGATATTAGTTACTAACTTTACCTTCATGTTGTAAAGTTTTACACAAATAAAGACAAGTCAAACCATGGCACTGGAATTGGTATGAGCATAACTTAACTTGAGTTTAGTTAGAGTGGTTTGCATCATTTATGAGGACTGGGCATCTGTAGGCTGTAACATGTACAAACAAATGAAACCTTTGAGTCATTTACAGTATGATAAAGTTAGAACACCTTATGTTACAGGGAATTAAAGGCCACATAGGAAAGTAAGGAGCTGCAAAATTTGCTGAGGTCTAAACCTCAACAGCTCATTTGAATTTCAGATTACCAGGCTATTAGGCTTCTACAGTACCCAATTTCACACTGAATACATTCCTATTTGTTCAAACAATTAGCATCTTATGATACATTTGCATCTACGATGAACAATGTGAGTCCAGCTGCCATTTCGTCTGACTGAGGGGATGCACCAGGTTGAGTAAATAAATACACAACAAGTGTCCGAGAGCTATGATGATCCAAGCAGCCGGCGTATAATGAGCCCGCTCGATGATTCAGATGTTAATATGAGTGTGAAGCTATCTGTGAAACCAATTCATGATGATACATAAAGACTGGGGTCCGATAACACAGATGTGGAGAGCAGCTCACCCAGAGTTGCTTCATACGAGATGAAATTTACGATTCAGTTGAGGTCACAAGTTACAGGCTCACACGTAACACCATGCAGTTAACGATGTAGTCTACGGTCCCCATCTGCGTCCGGTTCTTGAGACACATTGCCAACCTTGCATACAGTATATCACCCTGCAATGTGTGGATCCTGTGTGACATTATCTACAATAAACTGTATATATAATATTCAGACGCAAGTTTTGAAAACAATGTTTTGAAATTATGGATGAAATAATTGCCTTTACTCATTTTGCCATTACTCACTGTCATCTTTTTATGACAGAATGCAATTTTGCCAAAATGCTTGGGTTTAATGACTTCACAACGAGTCAAGTCAGCCTGTCCTCACTGTGGGAACTGTCATTTAAAAGTTGGCCCGCACTAAATTTAAATGAAATTAAATCATTGAGGTCAGAGGGAAAAAACACTGCATAATATTACAATAAATTCTTGCCTCCCAAAGCTGATTAATAATTAATAATAATCTCAGGTATTGTGACAGTTTCTTATAAATAAATGCTTCTGAAGTAAAACATTTTAGCAAATTGTGTCATATTTTAAACACAAAATTATTAATTAATTAATTAATTTGAATGTGAATCACAGATTTAATTTAAACAGCTCATTGATTTTAATTCAATTTATCAATTTTAAGAAAAAGCTACGTTTTAGGTCAGCTCGTCTCCATGACACCAATGACACTGATACAATACACGTATTTATCATAAACCGATCTAACAGAGGATCTCTTATTGATAAACTTCATTTGATCAGGACATACTGAATAAATCTTTTAAGCATGACTTTTCTGGTCTTGATAATGTGACAATGTTGTTTCAGCAGCTATTTGCCTTTCAAACACCTGGACAATTTGCACATTTATAACAAAAAAGACCCACACAAACAAATAATATCATAAAGGTCACTGAGCCCAACTCAGTCCATGTTCGACTATTTTAACTTAAAATGTACATATCCACAACAATTTTGTTTAAGAGCAGCCAATTTGTTCCAGTGGTTATTTGTTTTCCTAATTAAACACTTTCTGACAGCATGGAATGAGCTCTGTCAAAAAGGTTTGTCAAATCAATTTAACAAAAACAAATGTGCAAAAGGTCCAGGAGCACAACAAATCAACTTGATTGACACACAAAAAATAATGTCATAGTGTTTAGTCAATCATACCGAATCTACAAGGATCTATATTTACAATGTCAGATTTTCTCTTTCATGCAGCATTTTTTATCTGGTGGATTTATAACCAGCATCATTAAACCCCTGACACAATATGAACACTGGCTCATTCACCATTAGAGTATTATATTTGGGCAAGTAATGGTCATATCTACACTGATTTATCTTAATTCCTTTTATGGTAATTTACAATAAAATAAATGACCGCAAGTCAATATACTTGCACATTTTAGGAATATCAATTTTATAATGCGATCCACTTAACCCTGGGCTTCATTTATTGTTACTTGAATTCATAATAAATATATTTTGAATGGACTGAAAGAAACTTCGCTGACGCAGCTCTTTCCCTGAAAGTGCCAGTGAGATAACAGAGGGAGAAACAGAGGGGAAAAGGCCAGAGTGGGGAAAAAGGAGAGGAGTATGGTTGTGAGGTCACTACCAGTCTGCATTATCCCAGGCTTCCTCGGCAGGTTTCGTGGGACTCTTCTTCGTCTTACCATCCGCGTTCTCCCAGTTGTTGTCCCAGGCCTCCCAGCTTTCCTCTGTGCTGTGTTTGTTGTTGGATGCTGCTTCGGAGCCCCAATTGTCCCAACTGTCAGAGCTCTTCTTTGCAGAATTATCTGCGATGGTCCAGCTGTCACTGCTGGGAGATTTCTTGGCCTTTAAGGAGGTGTTGCTGCCAAAGGTTTCCCAGAAGTCCTTTGAGACAGGCTGGCTAGAACTGCCCTGATATCCCTCAGTGGCATCCATGTTCTGGTAGCTCTCTCCAGCAGACCTGAACAGTCAAAACGCAAAGAAATGCTTGAATACATCATGCTGCATTAAAGAACCCAGTACTAAAGATTTTGTATGGAGGAGATTTATATTGTGTGAAGTTGTTATTATTACCCATCTTCTGGTTTTCCCATGAACATATTAGTCAATTTTGCACCAGCTCCCTGAACCTAAAGAACAGAGAACACTTGAGCTGACAACATTTTTATATATTTGACTCTTCAAGTGTTAAAACATAATGGCTTTGTAAAGAAATAAACTAATTACTAATACACAGTGTTTCACTGAAACAGAAAACTCAATGCAAAAGCAAAAACTATATTTTATAGATGTGACAATGGAAAGAACTTAAATACTATAAACTATCAATATCAGATAAACAACACATCATTCTGCAATTTTAATCTTAGCAACAGTCACAGAGGCATTAATAATTAAACTGAACACAGATGTTGGCTACCAAGTACTCACCACCAGATTTTAAATGGCAGCAAGAAAAATGAGAGATTACATTAAGTTAGCATTGTTCAAACATTCATCATCACAGCAAAACCAGTCTCCTTTGAGGTTATGACTGTATCTGCAGTTTAAACATATCTGCAGTAAGAGGCCCAGGTATGACCAGATAAGTTTTGGATCAGAGAGACTGTTCCTTGCTCAGGAGACTGGTTTTGCCTCTGTACAGGGTGGCAGATGTCTGCCCATCCTACCTTGGTTGCCAGCCCAGTCATGCTGACTGCCACTTCATCTAGCAATTTGCCATCTTTCACCTGGATGAGCCAGATTATCATTAAAGACGAATAAAAACAACAATCTCCATCCACATATGTTTGTTTTTTTTAAATTAGAACATTTAGTGAGCAACATTTTGTATTTGATAGTGAGAAAAGTGATTTCTACTGATAATCAATGTGAGAAGACGGTTACATTTAGTTTGATCCAAACAAGAAAATATCTCCCAATTAATGCAGCTACAACCATTTCCCAAAGAGTAAGATGTTTGTTACAGAAGCACATTCTACAGATACCTTATATCACCAATGCCAGCTGTACATTAAAAGACGAAATCATCATGTTTAATACCAGTCTCTCTCAGTCACTGGCCTTACTTCAATCCCACCTAGAAAGTAAACCAGCACACAGCAGGGTGAAAGAGATTTTTAACTAATTAAAAACTAGCATTTATCTTCCTGCATTCAGATGTATAATTTTTCTTAAAGCTGCACACAATTCATTTCACAACATTAAAAGACTCATCCGGGAGCTGCTCACTTGACAGTAAGAGTTAGCGCAGTCATGTGGAAGCATTGATGTGAAAACACTCACCATGACCTCAGGGATGGTGACATATTATTCACTTTATACGTGTTACTAAAAACAAAGCTTATTTTCATGCAAAAGCTCAAACACACTGAATCTGCAAAGCCAGTGAGCAATTAACTGTCAGTTGAGGAGCTCCGGGCTATGTCATCTAATGTTTACAAAAATCAAAACTAAGAAACCTGAGGACCAAGATCATTTGCCATGGATCAGTGAAGGTTTAAGTCCCCCCTCTAGCCAAATTAGATTCATTGTTGTTTTTTTAATTCAGTTACCTTGCCAGATAAATGAAAAAATAAATATATATATAATATGATATCTGAAAAATGACTTTGCTGCCTATTAAAAATATATAAATGCTCTTTAAGGCCTTGTCCAGTGACTGTGCTGAGGGTTTACACTGACTCACATCCGTTCCCAAATAAACAGTTCACAGCTGTAAGCTTCTGCAAATCCCCTGCTGAGTCACAAACTGGGAGAAACAAAAGGTTTGATTTTTTTTCTGCAACCTTGAAACCGCATCTTTTGTCGTTTAATGTAAGCTGGCATGAAGCAGATAAACCGGCACAAACAAGCGGTGTAGAAAATAGCACATTCACATCTGAAGCTGTTTATTTAGTCTTTTCTAAAGCGCTCTAGCCCACCACCAAGTCAACAACTTCAAACATCAATGTTACCTTTTCATGGGTAGGTTTGATAACATTCTCATTTAATGTCTGTCCTAACTCTGTGGCCTATTAGGAAGTGAGAGGGGAGAATTCACTTGAATGAAACACAGTTTAACATTCACAGTAGAGCAAGACACTGAGCTGCTTGTTCTGCAGTTACATGAAGTGACTGATCATTCCCCATTCACCATGACACTGAACGAGCACTAGAGGGTGTAATGGTTCAAACAAATGAGCATCAACAGTGAACAGTAAAGGAAATCATGCATCCTTTTTTACTCGCTGAGATTGACAGAGTTGCCTATACGAAGAATCTATCATTTATTCTCAGGATCGTTGACGTTTTGCCTTATTAAATAGAAAAAGAACTAAATAACTAACGCTTATACATCAAAAAAGCCTCCATAAAGTGCCAAACTTCAAGGAAATGCACTGATATCCTAATTTGTTTACACACCATTACACCTATACAGCGCTGTTAGCAGTAAACTAAAAAAACTGTAATGCATGAATGGATAACTTTGTATCAATGGATGTGAATGAACAGTTGATGAAACAGTTTCTATATTAAAGGTAGGAATAAAAGGCAACCCCTAACCCACAATACAGTTACCAACTGTCTTTCACAGATTATCTATAAACTGAAAGTGCAGGTACCAAGACAGACACGATGCTTTGTTTCACGAAATCCAAGCAGAAGCATGTGAAGATGACGTTCACCATTTTGCTGTTAACAAAATGGAAAAACTAACAAGCTGACAAAAATTATAAAAATGTTATGTTAAAATTAAAAATAAAATAAACAAGATGCTGAAAAAAGCGCCATGCACCCATTATCTGCTTTACCGGTTCTGGGGGCGCTTTATAGCCCTTTAACTACGTCCAGAGAAGGCAAGAGATATTGAAGGTAGTAATACAGTTATTACAGCTTAATAGTGCACATACATGTTATCAGATTTACCAAGCAAAATGTCATACAATTTGTGAATACACTACTATTGTAATAAAGTAAGAGGGTACTATAAAGACAGTAAAGTTAAATGCAATCCTGACAGACAAAAACCTTTGTTAGCAGTACCGTCAACAGCGTCAGTCTTACCTTTAAGGTCGCTTGGTTTGCCAGTTTTGATGTCTATATAAGGGAAAAAAAGAGCAACCAATATTTCATTAAGATTTATTATAAAAGGTGAGGAAATGATACAAAATGTATTGTGTAAATACACTTACATTATCTTTAGCGATGGAGGCAAACTTGCTAGCTCCAACTGTGAAACTGCTCCAACCCTGCCAAAAAAGGACAAAAAAAGAAAGACTGTCACAGGTCAAGAATAAGTACAACAGAAAGTAAAAATCTACCAAAAGTTATTCATGTTGACCTACTGAATAAATCGAAGACATGGCATTGTTTATGAAGTCATCCTCTTTCTTCTCTGGGGTCACTGTATTACCAAAGCCAACATAACGGTTCTCTTGATTCCCACTGTAACCCCCTCCGCTGAAGAAACAAAAAAGAACACTTTATTGAGAAAGAAACAACAGAAGAGTGCATAATAAAATACATTTTAAAGAGTCTGAGTCTGATGTTCTTACCTCTGATATGAGTTAACGTCATCACTCAACCAGTCTTCAAAGGCTTTGTCGCTAGATTTTGCTGAGTTTTGTCCCGGTCCGCTGGAGCTATAGAACAGAAACATTTATTCACTGTTGTAATAAGAAAATTAAGCAGGCAAAGTGTATTTACATAGCACTTTTCACAGACACCACTCACGAAGTGCTTCACAGTCAAACAAAGTAAAATAAAAATACCACATAAAATAAAGAGGGAGAGTGGATAAAACACAGGAGTAAAACATGAAACTTAATATTCTACCCAAAATCCTGTCTGGAAAGGAAGGTTTTTAACTGATTTTAGAGTCCAGAGATCTCAAGCATGCTGTGAGACTATTACTAATCTTGGAGGCTGCTGATTGAAAAGAGCGATCACCTACTGTGTTAGTAGCTGGGAAGCAGCATTTTGGACGGTTTGTAGGCGGTGTAATGAGAATTTGCTTAGGGCGGTGAGGAGAGAATTGCAGTAGTCTAAGCGTCAAAGATTACGCCAAAATCACTCAGACTGGGTTTACAGGACAACTTCAGTTTTTTCTTTTTTTTCGCATTTAGCTGCAGAAAATTATTCACCATCTAGCTCCTAATTGCATTTAACCAGTTTTCCAGGACAGACAGTTTATGAGGGTCATTTGGTTTAAATGAGAAATACAGCTGAATGCCATCAACATATACATAGCAAGAAATGTTGCTGAAATTATCTGCCCAAGAGGCAACATGTATATGGAAAATAAAATGGGCCCCAAAACTGATCCATGTTGGACACCACATTGCAAAGCAGCAGAGTCAGACAGGAATTCACCCACAGAGACTGACATAGTTCTATCTGAGAGATGGGAGGAGAACAACTCTAATGTAGTTGAGGAAATGCCCACCAGATGCCTTAGCCTATTGGACTAAAGTTTGTTGATCAACAGCGTCAAACGCTGCGCTAATATCTAGAAAAAACAGAACTGAACAATAACCAGCATCTGCAGCCACTGAAATATCATTTGACACTCTGAGGAGAGTTGTTTTGGTAGAATGTAGTTTACGGAAAGTTATCTTATCAACAACACTTCTAAGATATTAGAAGGGCATGAAAGTTAGATAGCAGTCTGTAATTTTCCTAAGCATGGAAGAATCCAGATTTCTTCAACAAATGTTGGACAATAGCCTGCTTAAAATGACTCAACACACATCCTGATAAGAGAGACTGGTCAAAGATACTAATAATAATGCATGGGCCTATTGTGTTGAAAAATACAACTTTAAAAAGAGAGTGGTGGGTAGAATATCAGTGTTTCACTTCTCCTAGCAAGGCTGCAATATTACCTATGGACACAGGAGAAAAGGAGTTTAAGATGGATGGGTTGGAAAAGCTCAGTGAGAGGACTGGATAAGGGTCAGATGTTTCCCTAATGTTAGCAACCGTGTCTAGTAATTTAAATGAATGAGATTGCTGCTATTACAATCTCTTGTTAGAGAAGACTGGTGAGAAGTGCTGGGAGAGACAAACATGTTTATAGTTCTTATTGGAAGATATCAAGTTGGAGAATTTAGAAGCTCTTTCAGCCTTCATCATATAATTGAGGGTCCCCATAAGTTCTGAGATGCAGCCTGTGCACTCATGCTTTGTGTTTTTCCATAGGTGGTCAGTCTTTTGACATTTTTGCCTGAAACTTGTTGTGGCCTAAAATCAAAGTACTCATTGACATTTAGGACCATTAGGATCTTGTCCAACTTTATGATGGAGGATAAAAATATTTTAAAATAATAGTAAAATCAGTTATAAATTTGGTAAGTGGGCTGGGCAGATGGTAAATTAGAATACAAAAGATGGGATTCAGTTTACCGATTCACACAGCCGTAATTCAAAAGAACAAAAAGGCTCTGTGTTTACTAGCATGTAAACCTGTTTCTACATACTACAGCAAGATCACCACCATGGCTGTAGACCGGGCAGTACTGAGAAAACAGCAGTCTGCAGGACAAAGCTTGATCAAATGGGAATAATACATATTCTGCTGCCATATTTCAGTCAAAAAATTAAGTCCATACTTTCTCTACATAAAAAGTGATTTAAGATAAATGACTAATTTCAAAACCATGCATGGATCATGTCCATTTTAACAGGGGAAGGTGGTGTGGCACAGGGGCGCGCAGTGGAGTGGGACAGCTGGCAAAGACCGTGAGTGAGGACACCATCGTTAAATGTACGCTGTAGTAAGGTATGGCTATCTGCAATAATGGTCTACATGAGGAAGGTGACTGGTGAATGAGGTAGAGACAAACAACACCAATAGGGCTAGCGGGTAGGACAGTACTCAGAGGTGACATCATAAGTGGAAAGGAAGACACCGGGAAAGTGGTGTGTAGTGTAAACAGTCAGTACTGGAGGTACTGTACAGTGTTACAACTGTCCTGTATCTGACATCAGCTGGGCTTTGTTATCAATTTCTTCCACTTTTACCGATGAGTCGATGAAAGGCTGGTCTTGGGTTGAGGAGATGTCCAGTTTCTGGCAGAGGATGTGTCAATGGACCACTCCTTACCCTCTGCTAAAGTTGCAACCTGTCATATACAGAGTATGTGAAGAATGAGAGGGAATCTTGGGAACTTTCGCAAGATAGAAATCTCACAGAGGCCTCATCCAAAACTGGTTGGCAACAGATTTAAATATAAAGAGATCTATTGATTCAGAATGCACACTACAATTTTGTCCATCATAATAGAGCCTTCTTTCTGCAAAACAAATAAACACCTTTAAATTAGAGACAATTACTTATTTTCACTATACCTTGTCTCTAAAGAGTGCAGCAGCCTTGCTGTTGTATTTCTCCTGTAAAGTCCAGGTGGGATCATAATCATCTTGGAGTTCAAGAAACAGGCGAAATTTTCCATTTCCACCCGCCTTCATCTTCTCAAGCTCGATATCTTTCCACTTATCCATGGTGACAGAGCGCACAAAACTGCAAACAGAGCAGAGGATATCAGGTTGTAATGTTCAAGCGTTCTGTGGGCTGTTCAATCATGCATTTCCAAGAGATCTTTCACCTTGGTGTTCCAATGACACTTTTGAGTTCTACGCAGTGAATTGCAAGACGTTTATATAAAGTCTCATTGTTTTCCTTCATGATTGAATTTCTAAAGTCTGGAAACATCAATGAACACACAATTATTTAAATGGTTATGTGAGATTAATCGATACCGCACAGTGCATGCTGTATACCATGTGAAAATCTCCAAACCTCATCAACACCAAATACATTTTTAATATTCCTACCTGAGATGTACTCCCAGGCCCCTGTGCTTGCCAGAGCACTCAAGACAAATCCAGATCCCATAGGTCACACTAACCCACTGAGGGTTAAAAGCCCCACACTCAAAACATAGCTGTAAAAAGAACAAGACATATTGGAAAATCAATTAGTTGACCCACCTCTTGAGTAAGAACTACACATAAGGATTTTCAGTAGATAAAATGACAAGTAGACTGACACTACAAAAAAAAGGAAATTAATTCAAAGCCTGAAGTTTATTAATACCTTTGTGTTTTAACACTGTACAGGATCATTTCACACTCTTGAGAATCTTTTTATCCTATTACAATTTAAAAAATCTCTAATGTGAACATGTACTTGGTTGATGCTTAAACAGTGAGTTTGTCAAGTATGTGGTAAGTAATTACATCTATTCATACAATACGTCTATTTTTAGGTTAGAAGACATTATATCTATCCTACTGATATTGCCAAAGATGCATGCCAACAAGATGTTTACTGGGAGCGATTTTCTCCATTACAATGATTCCCACCATTTATCTGAACACGGATGAAAGCGGGGAAATCTGTGAAGTCTTGTGGGAAGGTGCTACATTTTTAAGCCTCCCATGCACCTGCTACCTTCTATGTGAATAATAATGTTTCAGTGAGGTGACACTATTTTGAAGGAAAGAAGTGAATGTAAGTCACAAAAAGAAGTTGCCTGGAAGACTTACATTATTCTCATCTTGGGTTCTCACTTCCTTCAGAACTCTTCTGGTCCTTGGACTCGCCATCTTGGCCCACACTGGAAAATAATTTTCTATTTAGTTTATAAAGCAGAGTACAGAAATATTAGAAACAAATTATGCTCCCGGGAATTAAACTTAACCCAAATTTGTGACGCCAAGCTACGTCTTAAAGGAACAGGAATCTTAAAAAATGGAA
>CAEMYA010002158.1:4387001-4448469 GCA_903131615.1 Diplodus sargus
TTTTTTTTAAATAAACAAATGAAGATCTTTCTCGTGTGATTAAAATGTCTTCCCAAAAACTACATAGAGCACCTTTAAGAAAAAGGTCCAGCTCGGGAGGCCAGATGACAATTGTCATTTGTCAACAAAAGAAAGCTTGCTGTTTAAACTAATCAGATCGTTTTAATATGTAATTTTACTATGCTATGTTTCTCTTGAAGGCCTAGATGCAAATAACCATTATTTTATATTTATTAGACAAACAACAAGTCGCGAATGTCTATCAGATCGTGTTGCCTTCTGTCTTTTAGAAAGATCAGTCACTAATGTTTAAACAATTGAGGGTTTCGCCACAGAACTGCAGTCGTGTCAACGCTCCTCGACTCGTTGCTAATAAACAGTAACGTTACAGATGGCATACATCTGGTTCCGTATGTATTTAACAATGTGTGTCAATAGCATTATGATGGTTTAGAGATGTCTTGTTTCACTTTATTGTTTAGAGCTTGTTTTCAACTGGACATAACGCCAAATTGCACAAATTACCGTGAATTGATGTGATGACTGACTGGCAATGCTAACGTTAACGTTAGCCGTGGCTAGCTAACTGATCCGTTACCTGTCTGTGATTGATGGGCAACGAAGACGCTGTTTTCAGAGGCTCTGCTGGCTCCGCCGGTAAACTCTATGAAGGGTTTCTCTGCTGTGGCGGAGGCACAGCAAATATTATACTGTCACAGGCTGTGTAAGGCCCACAGAGGTGTATTATAAAGCTGCTCTGCTGATGTTATACACCGGTAGCCATGTTCCTGTTTGCATACGTTGGCAGTGCAATGCATCATGGGAGTCGTTCTCCTCCGCGTCTCTTTTCTTCTTCGTCTCTTTTTATGCACTCCGTCTTCGCTGCCTCTGCTGCTTCGGAGGGCAAACGCGAAAGTGAACCAGGCCGTGATGTGCATGAAGGTAGCCTACGTTTTTATAAAAAGAATACCTCGTAACAACCCATAAAATCTAGAAAGTTTGGCTACCAACCCTCAGTGACACTTCTTAAACATAGCGTGAGCTAAAGTTAGCAGAAATTATTATTATTATATTATTATATATATATTATTATTATTATATATATTATATATTATTCTGGGCTAAACTAGCTTCTCTGTGAGAAAGAGTCCTTATATCACTGTCTTTGACTCATGTAAAGCTCTTTGTATAACTCTGTTTGAAAGGTACTTTACAGATACATTTTCCTCGCAATTACATTGTAATGAACACATCACTCCAGCCCTGCAGCAACTCCATTGGCTCCCTATCAAATCCCGCATTGATTTCAAGATTCTCCTCCTTACATTCAAGATCCTTGCACCATCATATCTCGCTGAACTGATCCATATCCACACACCCTCCTGCACTCTCTGATCCTCTTCTACTGTCGAGCTCTTTGCCCAATCTGCCAACCTAACCACCATGGGGTCACAAGCTTTCAGCCGATCTGCCCCCAGCCTTTGGAACTCTCTCCCACCAGACATTCGCACTTCTGACACTGTCTCCACTTTTCAATCTCGCCTGAAAACACAGTTATTCCGAGTGGCTTACTCTGTATCAGATTAATCATACAATCACACTCTTCTTGCCTATTCTTTATTCCATTGCACTATTCTCACCCCGGAAGCTCAACCCTGCCTTACCCGGACCAGTTGACTTCCTGTATAGTGAGGACTGCAAAGTCTGAATTCTGTGCTGAGCTCCTGGCACTATGTGATTGCATCTTCTTGTTTATTTATTTATCCTCATTTGCATGAAATTCAATCATAAGAACAACAATAATGAGCCTCTTGATGACAACGTTTTAGAGTTAGCATATCTGTAGCATAAACCGTCATGTCCCCTGTCTGTTATTGAATGCCATTTTATCAGAATTAAATACAACAAAAAAAAGTAATAAATTGCAGAATGAATAAAATGGGCAATACACACATACACACACATGCACAAGCACACATACATACATGTTTATTTATGTATTTACTATTAACTAAAAGGAATTTCCATAACCTGGAGCTCAGCAAACACATTTGTTGCACGTTCCTCCTCCATTTTCTCCAACACATCAAATTTAAAAATAGATACAGTCTTAAATCTCTAAATTGTTTTGTCCAGCTTCAAACTAATATTGGAACACACTGCAGAAAAACTGGAAAAGTTACGGGCTCATTTCATCGAGAGCACCATATTTCCATGTTTACTGCTTAATTTTTCTGTTTAGCGCAGCTTAGGAAGGACAAAGTCATAAAGTCCAGTCCAGTTGATTTATAGTGTTCATGCTCTTTACCCACAGCTATTAGCTGCTCTTATCTGATAAAATAGCAGTATAAAGGGATGTTGCTGCAGCTGGGGAGAAACTGTGAGTTGTGTACATCATGAATGTGTCTACAAGTTTGAGGGTGCGCCTGCCGGCGTTCGTGTTCGTGTTGGAGGTTGTCATGATAGCTCTTTATGCTGTCTTTGTAACTTATGACGACAATGCCAATGCTAAAATGCAGAACAATGAGACCAACCCAATGGACAACTCCCTGTATCGAGACTATCCCTACTTTGCTGACGTGCAGGTGATGATCTTCGTCGGTTTCGGCTGCCTGCTGGCCTTCTTCCGATTCTACGGCTTCAGTGGGATGGTCTTTAACTTTCTCACAGCTACATTTGCGATCCAGTGGGCCATCCTGATGCAAGGTTTCTTCCAGTTTTACTACAATGGTCAAATCCACCTGGGGGTGATCAACCTGCTGAATGCAGAGTTCGCCTGCGCTGTGGTGCTCATCTCTTTCGGAGCCGTGCTTGGGAAGACCGGTCCTGTTCAGCTCCTGGTCATGGCTCTGTTGGAGGTCCCTATCTTTGCTGTGACGGAGTGGGCTGTGTTGAAGTACATTCGGATCAACGATGCTGGAGGCAGTATTCTTATTCACCTGTTTGCCTGCTACTTTGGTCTAGGGGCAACATTTGTGCTATACCGACCGAGCCTGAACAAGGGACATGCTAAAGAGATCACTAGCTATCATTCTGACATCCTTTCTGTGATGGGCACCCTGTTCCTCTGGGTGTTCTGGCCTTCATTCAACTCTGCTCTGACCTTAAAGGGTGACGACCAACACAGAGCAATACTCCACACTTTTATAGGTCTAAGCTCATCCACCATCACCGCCTTTGCACTCTCTGCAGTGTTCAATAAGAGAGGCAAGCTGACCATGGCTGATATCCAGAATGTGACTCTGGCAGGTGGTGTGACTGTTGGGGCTTCTGTAGACATGATGATTTCCCCTGTGGGTGCATACGTTCTGGGCATAATGGGCTGTACGGCCTGTTTCTTTGGCTATAGGTACCTAACCCCCTTTATGGCCCGACGCCTGAGGATCCAAGACCAGTGTGGTATTCACAACCTCCACGGGCTCACCGGCCTTATATCATCAACAGCAGGGATCTGCGCCATCCTCCTAGCCACTGAGGAAACCTACGGGCCCAGCATGTACCAGATCTTTTCGCATCGTGCTCCACCTGAGGGAGATCCAAAGCTCCTGGAACTGCAGCAGCTGATTCCTGGGCTGAAGCCGGGCTTGGGTCGCACTGCACAGGAACAAGCGCTCTACCAGCTGGCAGCTATCTTCGCCACCATTGCAGCATCGACAGTCGGCGGGCTGCTCACTGGTTTTGTCATGAATCTGTCCTTCATGGCATCGCCATCTGATGAGGGCTGCTTCAATGATGAGGTATTCTTTGACATGCCCTCTGACTTTGACAGTGCTGAAGAGCTCAAGACCACCATGAGCTCTAATGAAAAACTAGAATTGAGCTCTACAAACTCCAAAGTCTAAGCTGTCACAGAGAGACATATGAGTCAGTCCAGATTTAAATTATTGTTATTTCAGCTGTTTGAGAATGCGGATATGTTTTACACTTGTTTGAAAGTGTTCCAGATATGTGATTAGGTATTAAAGGTATTGGGCCTGTTTATGAAATAAAATGTGTTGGGGATTTGAGCTGAAGAGTTTTTCAGCAAAAGATGTTTTGTGTTTCAAACGTGTTGTATGTAAAATCAGTGGACAAGTAAATGTGTAAATTATGAGTTTGATTATGAATAGGAAAGATGTGTGATGCACTTATGTTGTGTTTTATACATTTGAAATAAATTATTTTTAAAATGCACTGATGTATCTTTTTTATTATTCAAAACATGTTTAGTCATTTTTTATAGTGCACATATTTAAGGTGTGCTCTCACAGATTGATTTAATAACAATGTCCTCTTCATTTCATATTTCTCTTTCATATTACATACATAATTAATGGCAACCTCCCTGCTTACTGCCTCCTCAATTAATTGCTCAACATTGTCCTTGTGGTATAAAAGGCTGTTAGAAGTTTCTAATGTTAATCCAACATGGATCACCTCCTGTGTGTTGCATATTTAATTACAGGGCTGGACTACAAAGAAAAAAATGAATTGAAATGGGCATATAGAGAAGCACTTAAAGATGAATATATTAAACATCTAATGTAACTAAAAAAGGAAGCAGAAGAAAAGTGTAAAACATGACGATTTAAAAACGTAATGTTTTTGATGTGGTAATCTCAAGGATCCTGTTACACTCTAATGTGCAATCTAAAACTGCTTTACAGTCTGCTGAATTGAATGTAAGGTGAAGGTCAGTGCATTACAACGATGAACCCTAGTGGGTATTTTATTCAATTAGACTTAAAGAATAAGATCTTACTTAAGATTATAGTGAGCTATAATACATTTGGATTAAATTATGGTGTCTCTTATGATATCTATATATAATCATGGTTAAGTTTAGTTCACTTTGCACTGGAAACACATCAGCTGTATGGATTCCTTCTTTGAACCGTAACCATTTATTTTTTCCAAGTAGTAGAGGGATACATTTCTAAAGCATAAGAATGAATAAACTATTATTTGAAACTAGACTTCTGAGTGCATATACTAAATATGTGAATGCTTGAATCTTGTTGCAGAAGATACAGGAATTCATGTTCTCAATATCATCACTCTTTTCCTCTATTCATTTCTATTAGACAAGGAAAATTCCCAGTGGGAACAATAATATTTATCTTATCTTGTGACATTTTGTGTCTTGAGTTGGTTCCTTTTGCACTACACCGGACTTTCACCTACATGCATATGGAATGACATTTTACATCTCTGTAAAATAACAATTTAGATACATTGATTATTTAGTATGTATTGTGATAAATAACATGAGTAATACATGTATGAAAAAATGTCAACACAGATGTATAAATGAGCCGTTTTAGTTCAGTTAATGAATGAATAGGATTTTATTTTAAAAGGACAACTTGTATTTATTTCTTGGGACTTTTATTTCATAATACCACATTTATTTTTATTAAATTGTAATTTATAAGTGTTCATTTTAAAATAAAAACATTATTTATTTATTTAGTTATTGAACTGTAGTGAGTAATTTGCATCTTTATATTTATTTGATATTTATTGCCCCATTTATTTAATTTAAGATTAATTTATAGGCATATCTTTAATATGCATATTCATTTCTTATTTAGTATTTACTGAAATGGTTTTATATATGTAGACCCACCGACAGAAATGACCAAATTAATTTATTAATCAACATTATGAAACAGGCAACATTCTACTAAAACAATAATACATATTTTTTTATTTTTGCTGTGAGTTGTATGTTTTTGTTAAAAATGATATGCTAATTCAGATGAACATGAATCTTGCTGGCTTCCATGGCCACCTCGAGCAGCTTGCCTTTTACTTCCTTAAGGGTGGTCCTGCCTATATGCCACCCAGCCTTAATACAGTTTTTCCAAACAAAATCGATCGTAAAACATTAAGCAGATGTATTTTTCTCAGCAACCTGTATACATCTACTTATTGTCATTCCTTCTAACTTTTCTGGGGATCAAGGAAGAGTGAACTGTGTCTGATTCCTCATTTAAAAAGTCTATTGATTTACACGTGACAGTCTGTCATATATGATATGTCCACTCTGCCATGTCAGCTCTTTTTAAAATATTATTGCTATTTGGCAAAGTTACAAGGGGTCAACCACGAGCCATAGCTAACTAAAATAAACAACACACTGAAGTCAATAAAAAGTTTATTGTGTCCTTAACAAAAAGACGATAAGTTTCAGATAACGGGTGTTAGTTTGTCCAGCCAGGATTGTGATTACCTGCACTGAAGCGCATGCTGTTAGTTACAAAGGTTGAAGATTTTTCTCCATCACTACACTGTTGTTTTTATTTAAAGATGGAGACATCTAATCATCTAATCCTTATCAATCATGTTCCAATCAGTTTCCAGTTAACTGCATTCTGTGTAAAGTTTTCAATTTTAACTCCAGAGCGCTGACACATACTTTGATGTTGATTTGATCGTCCTCTTCATGGAAAATACGTCATTGGAAAATTGGGTGTCTCGTGTATTGACAAAGAATGATTTGAGCTGCTAAATAAGCATTTACATCACATTTTCTAGAGGATATAGCACAAATAATATAACATTTTTTCCAATTTTATCAGCGTTCTCAAGAAATTAACACAGCTTGGACCAAGATTACTTTGAAATTTGACCTCTTATAAAAGACTGTCTGATAAGTAAAAGTAGGATGTACCATTGTTACCTCTGCTGCTTTATGTGGTTGCCTACACAGATTTGAGATCACACTCAAGGCAAAGCACAGCAAGTTTAATCGTATAGCACTGATTAGACAGAAGGCAATTCGAAGTGCTTCCCAGAGTCATAGAAATGCATTTAAAACCACAGTGGCTTAGTAGAGTGCATACTTCTGCCAAAGCTGAAAAACCCCTGTTTCAAACTACATTTTGAATTACCCATTACTTCTTAACCATGATTTAAGCTCTCCAGATGCATCAAGATTTTTGCATCATCCCCTGAGAAACTAATAAAAATGTTGTTAAGTGAAATGTTAAAGAAAGTGAGAAAGAATTATTGGATGTGTCCCTTTATGTGGATCCGCACCAAAATAGCATTTTGTGTGTATGTGTCTGCTGTGGAAACCTTCAGGTTTCTGGGATCTTTCATTTCCGAGGACCTTAAGTGGGCACCCGTCGTAGACTCTATAATCAAAAAGGGCCAGCAGAGGATGTACTTCCTGCGTCAGCTCAGGAATTTCAACCTGCCCCAGGAGATACTTATCCAGTTCTACACGGCAATAGTCCAGTCTGTTCTCTGCACCTCTATCATCGTCTGGTTTGGATGGGCCACCAAACAGGACAGGAACAGACTGAAACGGACAATCAGGACTGCAGAAAAAATCATTGGTGCTAAACTGCCAATCATCCAGGACCTATATTTATCCAGAGTCAGGAAACATCTCTGCAGACCCATCACACCCTGGACACAATCTGTTTGAACTTCTCCCCTCCGGCAGGCGCTACAGAACACTGTACGCCAAAACAATCAGACACAAGAACAGTTTCTTCCCCCGGGCCGTCACACTGATGAGCACTTGATCAGTCACCCAGTGTCAGTAATCCCCTGACTCCAAAATCATCCTCTCACAGACTTTACATTTACAGACTAAATTGCACTGTTTATGTCTTACAATGCCTTATCATGTTGCCCTCACTGTATCATATATACATACTGAACACTTTACTTACTTATCTACTAATTTATTTTCATACCATTCTTCAACATACTTTGTTGTTTTTGTTCTTTCTAGTTGAATGTTTGTTATGTTAAGTATATGTTTATGTTCATGTTTACGTCTATGTACATCATGAGCGATGACAAAAAAGGAGTCAAATTCCTTGTATGTGTTCATATACTTGTCCAATAAAGCTGATTCTGAAGTTAATGGGGTCTATTCTGGGCCAAGACCAATCCTTCATCGAATTTTTGTGTAAATCCTTTCTGCAGTTTTGTGTAATTTTTGTCATGTCATGTCATCGTCTGTAACCGCTTATCCATTTCCATGGGGTCGCGGGGTGTTGCTGCTGGAGCCAATCTCAGCCGCATCTCAGGGTGAGGGCAGGGTACTCCCTGGACAAGTTCCCAGCTCATCGCAGGGCCCTCACTGATGAGCAACATGGGGTTCAGTATTTTGGGACACTTCGACATGCAGCTCAGCCCAGCCCGGAGCCAGGATTTGAACCAGTGACCTTCCGATCACTCGTCGACCTGCTATACCCGCTGAACTACAGCCACCCCGTGTAATTTTTGTGTTTGTGTTTATATTATATATATTATATATTATATTATATTTGTATTTGCACAATTAAAAAATACACAAAGATTGACAAAGAATACAAATAATATACAGTGCAGGAGGAGGCAGAAAACCCAGTGGGCTTATTTGAAGCCTCTACCTAAATAATGTTAACATTTCACAATATTATAAAAAAACACGAATCCTGCTGACAAACCAACAAACAAAATAACAAACGTAAACTAACAAATAGGCGTAAATATAACCTCCGCTTAAAGGTCAGAAGACAAAATGAAAATATAAAATGCATTTAAAATTACAATAAAAACTTCAGCAAGTAAATAAATAGTTACAGATTAAGAAGTTATGTAACTAAAAAAGATGTAATAAGCAAATGGGGAATACATGCAACAGGGACAACAGGCTGAATTCAAACTCAGGCTGCTGCTGAGGACTGCAGTGTCCTCCAGTACACCAGTCACATTTTTATGCAGAATACCTACTTATTATATCTTACAGCTACAGCACCGATTCTGTATTGAATTTTATAGTTATTTAGAAACTCTGTAAAGTCGTCGAAATAGTGTTTAGAAGTAGACAACGATGTGTCAGTCCTTACCATATGAACTACCTCGTTCTGTTCAAGGGCAATGTCGCAGATGTACTGCAACTAGCCATTAATCATTATAAAAGCTTATTGTCTTCCACACTGATTATTGCTTCCTTAACTGTTTTATCACTGACCATCATAAATAACGTTATGTAAGATTCAGTAAAATGCAAAGTACACAACTGATAAATGATAAAGACTTTTGTTGGCTGTTTCGTGGCTTTTTTGACAGGACAGGTGATTTGTGGCAGAGAAAACACAGAGAAAATGACGGGGGGGTGTTACACGCAGCAAAGGGCTGCCAGCTGGAATTGAGTCCTGGGCCGCTGCAGCAAGGACACAGCTTCTGTGCGTTGTACGCACTATCAAATGAGCAACTGAGGCACCCCATGAAAACTTACTTTAAACAAACTTTACTACTTTTATCATTACATTTTTTTTCAGACTTACAAATGGTCTCAGTAACCTTTTTATCGGGTCGGTGAATTGTCAGGTTTAAACATTAATGTGACATTAATCAAATCTCTGGAAAGGTTTCAGCAAGGAGGGACTGGCATTTATATCACCACTGACTTTATGAGTAGGGATTAAAAGATATTGATGGAGTCAGATGTTGATCTATGGGCAGCTGCCTTGTAGACAATTTGCAGATGTATTCATTTATCTTCATTTTGTATTTTGTAATTTCCTTTTCTTGTACTGTTTTTACTTAGTATCCACAGTAACCCTAGTCCTAACCCATTAATTGTTATGCTACCACTGTGTGTCCTGTAAGGTCCTGGAGACACTTTTCTAGAGGGAACTAATGGCGAAGCAATTTTATGTAGTTTGCCAGGTGGTGACCTGTCTGCCTGTCTTGGACAGATGTAGTCAGTGTGATAGTTATAGTTAAGATATAGTCACAAAACTTCACCAGAGTGTAGTTGGATGATGGACGTGTCCCAAGCAAAGGGGCCAAAACTAACGGGTTTGCCCCCTCAAACTTTAAGCCCCCTTGCATTCATTTTGACGCAGTCATGAAACATCCATTGATCCATCTTGCAAAGTATTTCTGAAGTCTTCCAGCAGTTTGGCTTATTGAGTTGGATGTTTACTGTAAAGAATCATTAAATGGGAAAGGTTTGACATTTCACATTAATCTGAGTTTAACACATGTGTACAAGCTTTTTGAAAGAATTATGAGAAAAGCTGAAACTTGAAATTAAACATTTTGGTTGAAAAAAAAACAATACATCCAATACAAATAACTAGTCAAAGCAGAGTATGTGTCTTAAACATGGGGAGCTTTAATAATCCATGGTTATCATTTCAGTAAAGATACAATTATTCAACACAATTCATTAATACCAGTGTGACTTAATACAGAACCAAGAGAAGAATATATAGGAAGTTTGCAACTAAATGCTTTTTTACAGCAACATCAACAAGGACAAACATGCTTTTAACATTCTCCAGTAGAAACAATTCAGAGAGCTAGCTGTTAGAGGTTTGACTTTCACTGCATCACTACACAGAAGGTTTGTGAATTCTGATATAATGACAAACATTAAACAGTGCCATCTTGTGGTTACAGGTTTGAGCTGCACAAAGATGATCCCAGCATCCGCAGCCAACCTTCCCTCAGAGATGGTTGGCGTAGCCCTCACCACCGTCCGCAGTGTCGACGGTTTTGGCGCGCTGAGTTTGCACAGATGCATACAGATCAGACATGGTGGAGAGGGCGTCCGTGTTGCCTTCATCATCCTTCTCTGACTCAGTCGGCTCCTCTAAATGAACTACATCTGAGTACTGGATCTGTGGAGAGCTGCGGCCAGACTGCGGCCTGGGAGCCTTCAGGGACAGGTTGGCGTAGCACTCCTGAGTTTTGGACTGGACAGAGAAACACAAAAAAATGACTTATTGTCTTCACACAGCATTATATGCACAAGACAGGTATACAATGAGCATTTTATCAAAGTTATCTAGTTTAGTCCAACACTGTCCTGTCCTTCTGAACCATTTTCATGTTGCTGCTTCCGTTTATTTTTTCTACGCTTTAAGCTTTGTTGCTGTGAAGGTTAGAGTTGTGTGTGAAGGTGCAGAGAATGATGTGGACCACCAGTCTTTGTAAAGACTACCTGTGAGTCATAATTGACCCTCGATTGATCCCTTGAGTGTGGAGGATCCGTTTCAGTGAGCAAAGTCATGCCTGTGGAAAACAACAACACACTGTAAGACACAGATGAAGCCTCAGAGAGATACACATGTACAGTACAGAGCACTCACTTGTCTGCATGTAGCTTATGTTTCCATAAATAGGATTATCTTCCATCTGCCTCGGACTCCTACTTAAAATAAACAAACAGTCAGAATTTGGTTTATTTCTTGCTTGGGAACATTTTCTAAAAATGCAGAACATCATGATTTTGCCTTTTCCTTTGAACAGTGAATATACAGGCTACATACCTTTGTCTTTTCCTTTTTGGACACATCCCCTTTCCTGTTGCAGTACAAAGAGTAATACATTCAGCATCAGGTGCAGGAAATTGATTTATTTTCAGTGGATTTTGTTAAAAGCTTGTTATTACCTGAGCGGCATCGTGATACACAGCAAAAAATATTCCAAAAGAGTGAGAGCAACAGCAGTGCACCAAGAACTCCCAACAGCGCATGTACAGTTGTGCGTGTAGATTCCTTACACCACCAACCTTGAGAAACACAGAAAAATGATTGTATTCATCACGTGTCATCTAAACAATTAAAGATGCTGTCCAGACCTGTTTTAACAAAGAAATACTGTGGACATATTCTTCTCTGAAATTGTATCAACTCCTCCTGTTGCAACCAAAACAGGTATTTTAAGCAAAAGTTTCCTAACCGTAACCAAGTGGTTTTCGTGCCTAAGCCTAAACAGACCACAAACACAGTGATGTCACAACATAACAAAGAACACTGAACACAAAGAAACATGAAGTTGCAACATAGAGAAAGTTAAAGTTTCAACATATCCTTGGTTTTCAGAAACATTGGCAACATGAATACTGCCGAATGTGTTGCTGCAACACCGCATTGCCAAACAAATATTTAGAAAAAAAAATACTTATGAAATCAGGGCAAGTCTGGAAAGTTTAGCCTTACAGGTGAAAGTATGAAACAACAATACATGTAATACATTGATTTGGAATGAAATATTTAATAAAATAATTTGACAGTATAGTGAAATTGAGTTCACACATCAATTTTGCAGGAAAAAAGTGAGTTTTCTGTTCACCTGCTGTTACTTTCTAATGCCATCCATGAGTGACCTCATTATACAGTATGGGTAAGTAGGTTGCAAGCTGGGCACACAATTGGAGAGAGTTTCAGCTGACTGAATGCAGCACCCTGAGTTTGTCACATAGACTACAATAGTAGCCACCTCTTGTTTTGTAATTGGAGTGAGGCGGGGATCAAGTGATTTGTTCAACTGGATGTATTATAAAACTGTATTTGGATAGCTAAATAAGATAGTAATTGCATGAGGGTGAAACCAGGTTTGTTAAAAAGACAACAGCTGAACAGTTAGAGGTGTAGGCTCTGTTTTCAATCCCTGCAGTGAAAAACAAGGCGCTAAAGCAAATTATGGAAAGATGCTGCAGCAGTGGGGCCCTTGCGCAAGAGATTTACATTTCTTCAGTGGATCTGCCCAGTCGTCTGCAGCAGAAGATGTGGTTTTACTGAGAAGCTCTCATACATGGATGCGTGAATTACGTGATTGCACAGTGCAGTAGGTTTTTTGTTGCAAGAGTACAAGCTCAGCAAAACATGTTAGATGCGTTTCCTACCTGAAAAAAACATTTGACGTGGTTTCAGTCCAACACACAGTATGAGTACTGAACTAGGATTTCACTGAGCCAATATCTTGTGTGAAAACAGTAAAATATTGAATCAAAACACTTTTCATTTTACTGCATAAAAACATCAAATGGAAAATACTAGAGGTATAGTGCAACATTCGTACGAATTGTAACTGAATTTAGCAAGACAGGATGTATTTGGTATCTTTGAAAATGTGGGTGTGTTTCACTGACTGCCTTCATGTACTCGCAGTTTCATCCGAGAGTTTCTGAAATGAATAATTAGATCCCATTGTAACCATGGTAGCATTACATTGGAGTACACATAGTTCTGTTGGTAATCATGAAGATGTTCATGAATGAAAAATATTTTGAGTGGGAGAGAGATGCATAAAACACAAGCTGACCTTTAAGTGCTCTTAGCCTTACCGTACAGAGCTGATACTTGATATTTAATTGTGCCTGAAAATGTGTGAACTCAATAAGAGGAATAACATTCAAGTGCAAACCTCTTATTCCTTCCTTTTTAAAATCGCTCCAGTGTGCACTCATGAGCTAGTCTGACACATTAATCCCACAATTTTGGTGTCTTTCTTTTGGCTTGGTACAGACATCATTTATTTAAAGTAGAATGAATTATTTGGGGGGGACAGTAGAACTAACTGTGGACACCACATCCATGTATTATGGCCTTAAGATATTGTTATGGCAAACAGGTTGTCAAACCTTTTGTCTATCAAAACACAGAGCAGCATTAACATTTACTCAGAGTTGTATTTCTTTTCTCCACTCTTCTATCTAGTTCTAGTATTAACTCTCTTTTCAGCTCTGTTCTGGTCTCCACTACCAAATATGAGAGAAATATCAGGCTCTAGCTGCTAAATATTCTCTAACATGTCACTAGCATTGTCTGTCTGCTGTTTGGTCAAGTAGTGTTCAGTGAGCTTTTTGTAGAGGTTTGTGACTGCTGAACAGCTGAAAAAAAAATGGTTAGTGAGTGAAGAAGCATTAGAAGATAAATCTGCAGGTGTTAAAACCAAAACAATGAAATGATAAAAAGGTGCTAAAAGCACCATGAAGTCCTAAGAGGACTGCAGTCAGCTGATAAACACTACAAGTTCTGCAAGATAGTCTCTTCAAGTGACCATTTTCAATATAGACACATTTGACCAATTGTTAAAGATATTAATAGGAAAAGCTTTACGTTGGTTGTCAATAGATAAACCCTTCCTATACTCAACAGGAAGAGCATACCACCCTCTCGGTGGGCGCTGGTTTCCGTCACCACAGAGCCACATTTATTTGTCTTGATAACTTCTGCTCTAGAAAAAAACAAAACCTGGGCTAAGACCTCTCCTATGTCAATACATGAGTACACCATGTAACCTAACTAGTTCTTTTCGGTAACCACCAGATCCACAGACTGAGATAAGCTGTACTTAATGCTGCTGTTTGTTGGCTGAGTTGCACATAACTCTTTCCCGCTGTCACTGTAACAAATGTACCACTATCTTTCAGTAAATCCAGTGGAGGAAACGATCAACCTCAAGCTATTGCAGTCACAGCTCTTGCACTTAATATCTAATGTAATTGCTGCCAAATGTCCATGTTGATATGATGGTCTTATTCTTAATCATAAATATTGCGCATGTTTGATCGTTTAGAGGAAATCAATCAAACAATCACACATCAAACCGTACGTAAAGAATTATCCTGTTACGGCTCATTTAGAAACTCATTTTTATCTTCAATCAAGACCTACCTGGTGGTCCTGTTGTATTGCCCGTCATGGCAATGAAGTTTATCCAAGGTCAAGTCTCTCTGTCTATCCTACAGAACTGTGTATGTGACAAACAAGGCTACAGCATTGTCTGTGCTCACACAGTGTGACGCTATTCAACAGAAGACTCTGTTTTTCAGAGAGCTGTTGACACATTACAGGATGTGTGCTTTTGCAGAAAACCACAAACTTTATTTCGAGCGAGTGCAACATCAGGCAACATACAGTCACGCTGTGAAGCTATTGAGACAATATTAAGGAATATTGTTACAGGAAAACAGGTACAACTTTAACTTTCCACTGAAATGCTGCAGGAAAAAAAATGTACACTCTCTGATCTCTTCTTAAATTGTCTCATTTTAAGGTTATGAAAAATAACTTTTATCTTTTAAAAAAATTACATACACATTCACCTGTTTGTTTCAACTATTAAGTATGTTGATTTTCTTTCTTCCTGAGGGTAAGGGAAGATCCATAAATTAACACCAGCAGTTGTTTAGTTAGTTTAGAATATTAGAAACATGGGAAACTATTTCAAGGGTTAAAAAAAGCTAAATTAACAAATCATATCTTGTTTGTTTAATTCATTAAACAAATGAATGAAGCTTTGTTTAAAGCTATAAGAGAAAAAGCTTTAGACAACGCAAGGCTAGTTGTTTCTCTGTTTTCTGTTTTTGTAGGCTAACAAGCTAAGCTAAACAAATGCTCAAAATGGTATTGATCTTAAAAATGATTTCTTTAATCGAACACCTTTTTGTGGATTTTTTAAAGCTGCACCATTCAAACAACAGGAATCATTCTGTTTATGCTTTTGTTTAAGACACAATTTCTCCCGAAATTTCCAAAAAACAGAAGTTTTAAATAGTCTTTGGGGGCAGAATTTAGCATTGTGAATATAAAAAGTCGCATCTAACATATAGTATATTATCTAGAATGTAGGCCCTGTCAATTTTTATGTTGTGGTGGCAGCCGGTTATTCGTTTTACATTAGCCAACTCCATTTCTAAACTAATGTAAGTCACTGTTGCTCTCTGTTGGTGGAAGATGTGTAAAAGTCACATCCAAGACAGACGGGTCGTGTAACGATCCACTCACATATGGCCAATAATTACTGCATGTAAATTGCAACAAATTGCCACATAAAGCCTCTTAAATATTATTATTTTGTCATGTTTTTGTGTAACAGATGTAGAAAGAAACAAGAAACTTGATTGATTGGATGAATTCCCTTTTCAAACCTCAATATTCAGAGAAACAGGACGTATTATCATGTAAAATGAAAATGATGCATTAACTCTTCAGCAAGATGCAATTACACGTTTGTTGTTAGACTGAGACAGACCTCTTTATAAAGTACACGGTGAGCTGCTGGGACAAAAATTAAACCAGTGATGACTGAGACTAACCAGAAAGTGATTTGAAAAAAACTTTAAAATTGTAGCACTTTTACCTTGAGGAACAATATACTGTCTTTTTTTGTTTTTTCTGCTTTGTTTTTTTTACTTTTATCATAATTACCTCATAAAAAAGGAAGCAAACCTCAATGTGTAGGTGGAGCTGCTAAAGCTGAGCTATAGCCTGGAAAAAGACACTTTAAATTTGCAACTGTGAAACAAATGAGGACTTATAGGAAGTAGAGATACAGTAAACCAGAGATTAGGAGACATTTAAAGACTGTGATAACATGCTGGTTGTAAGTCCTAGTCTTAGTGATTTGATTAAACAATTGGCTGTAAGATGTTCAATTCATCTCTTAATCTTTTTAGATAACTACTTAATCTTTGCGAGTAATTTTCTGCTGGTTTCATTATTTTTCTTTTTTTTCTTTTTTTCGTGCACACACACTGGAAACTTCTTCACATTTAAAAATAAGGTCAATCCAGCGGCGACACAGATCTGATGCATCCTAGCTGTCAGGTCTGTTTTGACATATTCCACCCACCAACACCGGATGAGCAGTTTCCTGCGAGGTGTGTGGGCTAATAGGTCAAGCCGTGTCCACACTGCACATCAGCAAAAAAAGTATTTCAAGAAATCGATCTGCATGAGTAAGAAGTCAGGATGTGCTACTGAATGCTCTTAAGATGGTTTTATGGCACCGTGAGAGATCAGAAATAGTTTGAGAAACTAAATAGATGCACCTCCATGAGAGCAGAGAAAATCTCAGGTGGAGGTGCAACAAAATGTACAGTGTTGTTTTTAGTGTTTGATGCAGAAACCAAAACTAGAGCTGCACTAATCACTGTGCAGCTTTAGTTGTCAGACTTAAGCGTCTGACTTAGATGTAAATATATACAGTAAGTTATGATTAATATACGGTAAACTACAGTGACCTCTTGAGGTCTTTAGGTCTATTCACACCCTTCCTCATGGCTTCAGCCACAGAAGTTCAGCTCACACAAACTGGAGCAAATAAATGTTGTGCATGTTCACACATCGCAAGAACTAGTTCAGAGATGATCAAAGTTCACAGTTTCTAATTTTGAACCAAGTTCACAGCCCCAAAAATGTCACAGTCCCTTTCATTTCCTTCTTTTAAATCAGCTGCTCTGAGCCGTTCTTTCTCAGTACAATCTCTCACCCATCTACTCCCAAAAGTAATGCATTACATCAATATATCACCTTTAGCAGTAGAAAATTAATAGGCCTGAAATTATTATATTTACAATGTCAAGAAACATGTTCCCACCTGACCTCATCATTGTTGATGCAGACAAGACAACAAAATATGTCGACATACTGAATATCTCTGGCCAGCCTTTAAGTTAACATCGCCCTGGTTCAGTTATCGCCAAAACTAAGCTCTGTGGCCAACACAAGTTCATTAAATTTGGCGGGAGGGAGTCATGCTATGCGGGGTGAGTCTAGAGTCTTTTGCGGAAGATGGCCATTGACTCTGCTGTCCTGACATTGGTCAGGAGTTTATTCCACCACTGAGCGGCCTTTGTTTGGTCTCAGTGATGTAGTGGAGCAAAGACAGCTTAACAACCATTCACACCTGGGCTCACCTAGCCCTAGCAACCCACTTGAAGTCCGGTTAAGTCAACGACCCACAAGAGTCCCTCATGACCCTGAATCTCAGAGCTCACGCATGTCCTTAGTGACTCTGTAAGGACACTCCCACACAGAGATTAAAAGCCTGCAACTCCTCTCCAGTTGGTTAGAACTGAAGAAGATGTGAAACATCTTCAAGAAACTGAAACAAGTCCAGTTGCCGACAATACAGCACCTAGAATCACCGTCACCTGGATGACTGAGAACCTTCATCAACTACACCATGTGCAAAAGCAGCCTGTTGCAGTACGTTTGCACAAACATTGTAAGAGAACAAAAATGTTGGTGCGAGTTGTCTCTTGTTTTATTACACACACACACACACACGCACGCACGCACGCACACACACACTCACGCACACTGAGGCCCCTCCCACAGCTGCTCGTCACAGGCGGGTCCAGGCTCTTTGTCCCGCCCCCTGCTCCGCAACCGTCCTCTCCTCTCCTGAACGCTGATGTGTTACTAACTTCAGCTCCAACTCTGACCAAAATGTTCAACTTCGGATCAAAATTGCTGCTGGTTTTCCTCCTGGCCTTCCCCTGTGGCCTGATATCTATCGGTAAGTCACATTTCCTGCTTCGTTTGAATGTGTCTGTCGTCGCGTCTCCTCGGCTAAAAGTTTAAAAAAGTTGTTAGGGAGCCTTACTAAACATATTGACGTGGCACAGTCACACAGCTGCTGTACGTCGTTAACACAGCTCTGCTAACCTGGATGTATGGACGTTTAATCCACTGTGTGATGCTCAGTAATAAGAGGCTCGTATCTCACATATGTAACTCTAAAATGAATGAAGGCGATAGTCGTCGTCCAGCTGCTGCTAAAAGTGTGAAAAAAACAATCTCGACCATTAAATGTGAAGTTAAAATGTCAGTTTTGGGGGCTTTCATGTGTGATTTGAGTCAAACAAAAGTCTGTGTGGATGCAGACACAGTGACCGGCTGCTGGGACACGTCACCATAGATAAGATGGTAACTTGTGTTTGTATTGGTGCGTTACAACTTTTTCCCGCTGACACATTAAAATGGAGACTTTTTTTTACAGGCCCACTTCTCAAACGGGCAAGAAAAAGTCAAGTTTCACTACAGACAGGGAAATACCTGGCAACAATGAAAACGTACCTGGCAACAATGAAAAAGGAGCAACAGTTAGGCTACAAGTTGGTACAAAATAGAAGTCCATTGATGTGAATTATAAGGCTAATAACCAATCGAATCCAGCTCCAGCATCACTTTAAAATGTTTAATTCATTGGTTGATTCGTCTTTTTTGCATTCATTACTTAACGAATGACAAATTATCTCTGTAGTATGTGCAAGGATTCACAGAGGACTGGAAAAGTTCACACTCCACTAACACATCAAGTCTTTGATGCTCTCTTTGAGCTTTTGAATATTAAATCTTCCATCTTTGGTCACTTCATCTCAGCTTTTCTTACTCTCAGGTGTCAGGAAAGGTTTGAAAGGTACTAAAATGTGTAGTTATTGATCATCTGTATCAGTTTGAAAAAATCCATATCGCTCAGCCTTATTTTCTGGTTTCTTTCCTCTCATATGACAGTTAACTGAATATCTTTTGATTTTGGATGAAATGGCTTTGAGACACGATCGACATTTTTGACATTTTTTTTTTTACATCTTAAAGACCAAACCCATTAATAATCAACTGATAAATCAACAATCAATTGCTCGTTGCAGCACTAGATCCATTAGTATTATAATGTAAAGAGACCAAAATCCTGAACTGTTTAATCTGTTATTGCAAGTCCACCATTATGTCAATCAACCTCTCTTCAATCGTCAATCATATGTACCTTTGTGTCCTCCGACCCACACAGGCCACGTCTCTGCAGACTCCGACTCTGCAGAGGATATTGCAGATGACCAAGATGCTGCTGTAGATGAGGAGGAGGACGATGAGGAAGAGGTGCTTGTTGAGGAAGATCAAATACAACCTGTGGTATGTATATTTTCATCACACAGCGGTTGTGGCAAACCATAGATTTACATGCAGGTGACAAAGTAACAATGTCATGCTGTGTTCCTCCTCAGGAAGGGGACGAAGATGACGCCGATGAAGCAGCTGATAAACTGTTGGCATCTCATCCTGAAGCCGACACAACCATCATCTTCACGACAGGCGAAGGTTGGGTTGGCTCCATTTGTCAGGTTTTTGAAGAAAATTGAATGTCATCCTGAACTTATAAGTCAGTGTGCCACTCATACTATGTATGTACTATGTTTTGGAATTTTAGAGTTTTATGCCAATGAGATTGTGAGGTTCCTGGTTGGTTTCACCAACAAGGGAAGTCAGGATTTCAACGTCCAGTCATTGGAGGCCTCCTTCCGTTACCCTCAAGACTTCCAGTTCTACATTCAGAACGTAAGTTGAATCTGAAATAAGAACCGGCAGACACTTCTCAACCTTTTGGACTTTATTTTAACTTCTAACAACAAAACACAGAACAGTTTTTAAGTCTTTCTGTATTAGAATATGTTCCACGCTCTAAACTGAGGTCTTGCTTATAACTAATTCACCAGTATTTTGACACGTATTAACCCAAACTCAGGTTATACTAGTGAATAAGTTATGAGCAGGACCTCACTTTAGACTGGGCAACATATTCGAAGTTAGAAAAGACTTGTTTGTGAATTAAATGTTAATTAAGTTAACAGGTAGAGTTTAGTTTTTTGTTCCATAATATGTGACCATATTTATGAAGTGCGTTTAAGGGAGAATTACTATTCCTGTGGTGTTACCACCTTGTAAGGTCCATACTGAGCAAGGTATATTAAGATCATTATTCATGTACAACAACAATTTCCTTACATACTGTCAATAAACCCTAAAAACCCTGTAACAGCCAAGTAGTTGTTGAATATGGTCATGCAATATGGTTACCACGTGGCCTGCACGATATGAGGAAAATCTGTGATGTGCGATAACACTGTTAAATACTGCGATGACGATATAACTTGCGATAAATATACAACAAATATTGAAGTTTGCATATTATTAGCTATACAGTTAATGATTGGCTAACGTTAATTTTGAATTGTTCGTGTAGGTCTTTATGGTTGTATTGCAGGTGGTACCTGTGTTTGTAACACGTCGTCTCTCCTGAATACAAAATTAGTCCATATAGCAGTGTGACGGTGCAGCTCCGTCACTAATTGTGGGCCGCGCATATGCACACACACAGCATATTGCTCAATGGTGTCGCTGGCAGCACACACACACACACGCCCGACACAGCTCTCTGACCCGTTCACGCCGGAGTTTAAAACATCTTGTAATTTATTCCCTTAACTGTTTAGTTGCATGATCAAGTGTACACACTTGTTCGTCCTACTATTTCCTGGATACATACATACTCACACAATCAGCACACAGTGCTATTTCTTTTCATCACAAGGTCTTCGTCGGCCACATTTTCACCGCTTTTCTCTTCTCCCTCGGCCATCATAACCTGGCAACCACCACCAAACTGATGCCGATTAATTTTGTCAGGGTAGCTAACGGCTAGCTGGGGCTTCATCTGATTGGCCCTTGTATCAAGTGCCGTGTTCCAATATCCATACTTACCGTACTTACTGTACTTAGTTGAGTACGTAGGGTGTTCTCATGGAAGCATCGATATTGGAAAACAGCACAGGGCTCCGTCTGATAGGCTAAATGTTGGCATGCTCACGGTGCATTCATGCCGCATGTAAACGAAGTGATTTTTCTTATTCATCGCGTGTCTGGCAGTCTTTTGCAATGTGTTTATCGCACATGTTTATATCGCAATGACGATGAAAATTCGATTTATCGGGCAGCCCTAGTTACCACAGGCTCTGGAGTTACGTGATTTGTTCTACATTATAGCATACATCAGTCAATACATCCCTGTGTCACTTTGTTAATAAAGTGGTTCCTTTCACTTAACACAATAAATACAACAAGAAATCTTTACCATGTCTTCGGTTGGAACAGTAGGAGATTGCATGGTCCAAAAACTGTTATCGAAATATCACAGTATTACACAATTATTAACATTATCGTCAGTTGCAGTAACCCTGAAATGAATAAAGGCAGAAGGTTTTTTTTGGTTCAACAAATGCTTGTAATTTAACAAAAGTTCACGTTGTATTTCTTTAATGACACCTATACAGTCAGCAAGCTAATGTTCATGGTATAAAAGCCATCAATGTTCATGCCAAGCTTGAACAGGTTTATAGCTGCAACGCTAACAGTGTCACAGTTTCATATCTGTGTTTTAATGATGTGTTTTTCCTGTAGTTCACAGCTTTGCCTCTGAACACTATGGTACAGCCCCAGGCTCAGGCCTCCTTCGAGTACTCCTTCATCCCAGCTCAACCCATGGCAGGACGTCCATTCGGTCTCGTTATCCTCCTCAACTATGTGGACTCTGAGGTAAAAGGAAAAAAATACTTTATAGAAGAATATTGGTGGTTGATGCTTGAGGTCTGTGCAGGTTAACTTCTTAGAGAAAAGATGCAGTGTGATGATGTTAGATGGTGACTGTCGAGATGCTCTGCAGGAAGGTTTCTCACAGCCCACCTCAAATTTGGATGATTCATGAAAATCAACACCTGAGGAAGTCAGCCTCAGAAAAGCAGTTTGTCTTTGACTGCTGTTTCTGTGCTGTTAACGAATGATTGAGTCATATTGGCATTGTGATGTGTAAAGGACAGCTCTCAAAACGTTTCCCAAAGTTTTGAGAGTCTGAGGTACTTCTTTAAAAGATTTTGATTTCTTTTTCAGGGCAGTGTGTTCCAGACCGCCATTTACAACCAGACTGTCACTATCACAGAGCGTGAAGAGGGACTGGATGGAGAAACGTAAGGCTTCTTTCCCCTGGGTTTATTTTATATCCTATCGCAGAAATAACTATAAATGAAAATGTAGAAAAGGCTTTTGCTTTTTGTATTATTTCACTGCAAATAATGGGGAAAAGAAAAAAGTCTGCAAGCTATAAACACCAAAATGACTAAATCACAGCAGACAGTGGGTGGACGCATTAAACCAATTTCTGCACCTCAGTTCTTTCCAAATCATGTGTAAAGTCGTATTATTTTGCCCACCTATTATTTATTTTCCATGTCCTTGAAGGCTACATTCAGCTCTCGAAGGCTTCACAATACCAGCCTCCCCAGACGATTGCAGCACATGTAGGAACCTGTAAAAGGGAGGTGTGAAATTGGCACAAAAGGATCAGTTGTCATAATCGGGCCTCTAGTGCAAGACACAGAAACTGTCACCAGCAAATTAGTCGAGCAAAAGAGATGTTGTTTTCCATCCTAAGATATCAGTTCTGATCAGAATTGCAATTGCAGGTCACTTAAGGGAACAAAGGAGCCAATTTTGATAGACCGGCAATAATGCGAAAAATCTGCACTTGAATGCACCAACATTATTCATTAATTAAACTGCACACAGCCAGGAGAGATCAGAGAAATGTTTCCATGCCATCTTCAACTGGCTTGGTCGCTATGGATATTTAAATAAATGACATCACTAAAAAAGCACTTGGAACATAGATGGCTAAGAAATAAGACAATCCATGGCGACAGGTGTGTGCATGAAGTAAATTGCATTTCCGTCAAGATCTAAATGATGTACCCAGTCATCCGGTAGCCACAAAAACACCAAGTAAGGCTTTTTGATGATTTCTGTTTTCTGATTAAAGGAGTAATATGTTAGATACGGCCGGTTTTTAAGTTTTAAACATCCAAAAATGTACCTAAGTGTATCAAAATGTAAAGAAACAACCGTTTTGACACCATGTAAAAGATGCCTGCACACTGTGTGTATGCATCGCAGAGATGTATACAGAGCTAAAACAAGTTAAATTGTCTGTTTACTCCTCATAAAACATTCTTCACTCAAACTTTACATATAATTCACCAAAACTGTCTCTGTTTGTTTCTCCACAATCACCTCTGGTTTAGTCAAAATAGATATGAAAATATTCTAGCTCTACACCCTGTTTTCTCCTGCTACTGATGTCCATACATCTCGTGTTCCCACCTGCTGTGTATTCTTGTTTGCTGATCCACTGTAAATCGCCTCTGTACTTTGTCCCATGTTGTCAAATTGACCTCCAGTCCCAGCCCGGTGTCCAATGGTGTTCACTGGGAGTGGTTGCTTCACTGCAATGGTCGTGTCCCACGCAAACTCCAGTCAGCTAATAGGGCCTCTAGCTCCAGGGCTAACTGAGCTAATTAGCTAACGGCGGCTAGCTACAACCATAGATAGCTACAAAGTAGTGTAGCAAAGCTATCTCGTAGACAATGAGCAGCAGTTAGCAATTATGATGCCTCATATATTTTTGGAGCTACCTTGGACAGGTGGCCATGTCTTACATTTGACACATTTTAAATAACTTCTTTTGTTTATTCTGCAGGATGTTCATGTACATCTTCCTGGTTGGACTGGTGTCCCTGATGCTCTTCGGGATTTACCAAGTCCTGGAATCAAGGACGGTATGTGTTAGTCTTCTCTCAACTCTTATGTTTTTAATGTTTGGATCATATGTGGTTGGTCTATATATATACTTGGGAGATGGATCAATCAGTTCCCTCTGCTGATAATGTAATAATGTAATGTAATGTAATGTAATAAGATATTTTCATGTGTAAGGCCAATAGCAGTAATTAACAATGTGCACTTCAGCAATGAGTGTCATCCATCCTCCTCCACTGTAAAATGTTTTCCTTAAAGAGGCTCATGAATAAAATAGTTAAATAAATAAAATAAAATTGGACGTGTTGTTGTATTCCAACCTTTGTTTTGCAGAGAAAGAGAATCCCAGTGAAAATCGAGAAGGGCACGGGTGGGATGAGCGATGTGGACATCAGCTGGATCCCTCAGGAGACTCTCAATGTCATGAGTATGTTCACTTTGGTAGAAATGACAGGCAAAACACTTGTTTGAGATGTAATTTTTTTCTCATATTACTGTTACCCTCTATTAAAAATGAACAACACATATGTGACCTTTACATCCTGTCTTACAGACAAGGCTTCCCCCAAAGCATCTCCACGGAAACGAACCAACAGGGCAGCGGGAACAGATCAATAACATGCTCCGTTTCCATCCACCATATACTTTCCATCAGGCTTTTAAAGCTCATTTCCTCGCCACAGTAACGCAATTACCATCTAAAATGGATCAACATTTCTGGAATCCAGTTCTCAAGCAATGTGTTTAAGATGTTTGTACAGATCTCATCCTGCTGGTTTGACGACCAGAGAGCATCCTGGACTCTACTGCTCTGATCCAGAGTGTGACCATTTAGAAACTGACAGTACTGAACCACAGTTCAGTTTTAAAGGGACTCCTTTTTTATCAGTATGTGAAGTATGTGAAAGGTGAGCAAAGATAAACCAGCAAGTCATTATTTTTTGATGGAAAAAGAAAGGAATTGTGATACGAACTGCCACCCCATAAGAAACTGAATACATTAACTCTCTGTCAGTAAACACTATTGTGCCTTATTTGTACTGTACTTGCTGTGCCCTACAAAGACATAATGTTACATAATGTTCAGATATGATACCCCTCTTAATTTAACATCCAGTCACATATGGCCTAAGGTTTTTTAAAGTTAAAATATTGTTTTACAGTGGGATGATGGCAGCTGCAGTAGCAACAAACATCAAAATCAGTGTTCGCTGGAGGTTTCTTCAGGTTATTTTACCTGTTTGTTTATTGATTTTATTGTTGTAAGAAGCTCAGTAGAGCATTTTAAAAACAATAAAAGGGTGAACAAAGTGATTTTTGTCCCTTTGGTTTCTCTCTAACTATAAAAACTTATTTCGTGATCATTATACTGTTGTCATTTGCACCCTAACAGTTTGTGGTTTGTTTAAATATGTTTTTGCTGTATACAGTTCAGGCAAAGACTCATTTTATATGGTAATAAATGGTTCTCACATTAGTATAAATGAATAGATCGATAAATAATACAGTTAGTCAGACAAATAAATGGGCCATTAAAAAACATAAGAATAGATACTTTTCCCTGCATCTCCAAACCGTATAAGTACATTTATTTTACTCACTTGTTATAATTTTTTCCTTTGCAACATTTTATATTTTCTTCATGCTGAGCCTGTATGATAATAAAATGGGTGTCTTTGTATTTTTTAACTCAGCACATCCAATTAAGTAAAAGTGCATAATTTATACCAATTTACTGTAGTTCGTCACAGGAAATCACTAAAATTAGTAAATAAGATTTCTCGTGCTCACAATCATTGCACTGTGATGTGAACAGGAAATCATCAGATTTATTACACAATTTATTGATTTAAATGTTTATTTTGAATTTGTAATGAACAAGAAGCAACAGACAAGAATAATAGTTCAAAAACAAGCAATCAAATAGATCAAAAGCATTCCGGACAGACAGACAAAAAAAATATTTAAAGACAATAAAAAGCATAAAGCAAAAGAAATTGCCACTTTTATGACTCGATGACTTTGTTTATATATTCAAATAGGAGTGAGAAGAAGTATAAACTCATCTAATCCCAACCCTTCTTCATAAGTCATTGAATGATCAGCTTCCTTAATGGTCTAAACCTGTACTCTAATCAATTTTCCAAATACTGATTACCTCATACAAAAATAACTAAATTCATCACTGATATATTATCCCAATTTCATTATTTAGATTATTTGTTTTTATCAAACATATATCTATCCATCTATATGTTATACACACACACACACACACACACACATATATACACACACACACACATATACACATACATGTATGTGGTATATCATAATAAACCATATCTGATTATGTGTATAAAATACAGTTGATAATATAGAATATGATGATTATGCCTTATTTTAATATACACTTTCAATAAAATAAATCTAAGAAGATATAATCACCATAAGACATACAATAAGCAGCTCACATTAAAGTGGACAGGGTGTGATGAGGGAGTGATGAGCAGACAGGCAGCAGCGTCCTGCCCGTGTTGTGTGAGGGTTGCAGGAGGGTTGCAGGAGGGTTGCGCGGCGGTTCCTCCTCGGGGAGCTGAGGGCTGTCCGGTGCTGAGGGGGGAAGATGAGCTCAGCGCGCGCCGGGGGGCAGGTAACGTCAGCAGTCGGCCGGAGCAGGCAAAGACTGTACATACACACACCCACCAAGTGTTTATCGCCGCTTAATCACTGAGACACACCGACTCACATTAATAATGGGCAGCTAATCAGCTCCGTGTGACTCAGCGCCGCTTTTCTAATTCCGATCCATGACAGCCTCGGCAGCATCCCGCGCCCTCCGCTTGGCTTGAAATGGGATGATATGGGATTTTTCATGTCGACGAAGATCGCAGGGATTCTTGCTTTTGCCTTGGGTAAGATATCTCGAGCTCGTCCGTGGGTTTATTTGGGCTGCGAGCCACTTTGGACGGTCTGACAGAGAAAACTGCCTTATATCTTTTCTTTTTTCTGTTTTTTTTTTCTTCATCTTCCTGCATCGGAAATGCCACTGCTGTGATCTTTATTTATCTCCATCAGTGTTGCATGATGGTTAGGATGAGACCTGTGCCGTGGCCAACAGCTTGTAGTACACCCGTCGACGGTGGATGCTGGGTGTCTATACTTAGGTGATAGTGTGAGAGCTTCTGGAGATGCAACATTCAGAAATAAAAGCACGCACACTGATTATTTTCTCTTAAATGCCACTTTTATTCATATTTCCTGCTTTGTATTTGTGCTTGTTTTTGCGTTATCCTCTTGCACAATGTTGTACTGTGGAGATATTTTAGCATTTAACCTGCAAATAGCTCTGAAGAGAGCATTGCACCCCATGTGGAAGGAATGCATGGGCTGCAGTGATCAGGGCTTGCCTATAATCAAATAAAAGATTGAATGTTTTTTTTTTTTGAGAAAAAGTTGCATGATGATATGCCGTGTTTGAAGCCCTGGGAGTGGGGAGATTGTTGAGAAAGACGAACCAGGCTGAAACTATTTCACACATAAATAAATATAAATATATAAATATAACACTTATTACTTGTGCATTTGTCAGGAACAAGCTGCAGATTTGTCCGTCAACCCTCGTCCCTTCAAAGAAAATAGTTTAGGAGGGTTCAAAAGTGGTCATCTGTGTCTGTCTTGCAGTTTTCCTCTCCCTGGCGGTGTCGGAAGACTCTCCAGATGTGAGGTGTGAGAACGTTTATAAGGACTTCTCTGACTGTGTCCTGGAGCTGGGAGAGAGCATGGACAACTACCAGGAGAACGTGACCAGTGAGCGGGGAGTGGCGGCCGTGTGCAGGTGATAATGACTTAATCAGTGAGAGAGAGAGAAAGTGTGTGTGTGTGTGTGTGTGTGTGTGTGTGTGTGTGTGTGTGTGTCTGTGTGTGTGTGTGTGTGTGTGTGTGTGTGAGTGAGTGAGTGAGTGTGAGAGAGAAGCATGCAGCATCCTTTTGTGCACAATGGGACATCCCCAAAGAGAGTGTGTGTGTTTTTATTTCAACCATGCATGAGTGAATTTAACCAGAAAAGGCAGGATTTGAAATAAAAGCCTTGGTGAAAAAAACATTATTTGCAGTTAAATTGCATTTCCGTTATAATTTGTGTGAAATAATGCAGAGAGATAAAGTAGGTATGCATTTTATGGCTAACTGCTGAAGAGGAAAAAGAGCAGATGCCCTAATCTCCGAGGGAGAATAGAGAAATGAACGGTGCTGAGACACCGAGCCATTGTTCTAAATAATTTATGACTTTGCTGCAGCAGTAATGAAATTCTGGGGACGCTTTTTGTCATTGTTACTGCACGCACCCCACAACCCCGGCACGCAATACGGAAGACAAAGATTTACACACGAGCCTCCTGCCGAAAAAGAAAAATGCCCACTTGCAATATCATCTGCGATATTGTTTCCTGTGATATTGCAGTTGCCATGGTAATTAAAGCTCTGTTTGACTTAGCCAACGTAGCCGTCTGCATGATGGATAATTGGCAAGTAAGTTAATCCTTGGCAGCCAGGGCATGTCTGCATGCTGAACTGTGAGTTACATGGCAGATGCAGAGCTGATCTGACGATGATTCTTTGTTTGCCACAGCCACTGGGAAGCCTTCCACACGTGTGCCCTCACCGCGCTGTCCGACTGTCAGCAGGAAGTCAGCTCCATCTGGGAGACTCTGAGGCAGGACTCCAGGAAGATGCGCTTCCAAGGAAGTCTGTTCGACCTGTGCAGCCCCAGCTCCTCTCCCAGCATAAGTTCTCCCCTCGCTGCTCTTACCCTGCCACTAATGGGCATGCTGGTCCTGACTGGACCCGACTGGTCCTGTATATAGACGGGGGTGGGGTTGAAGGCGAGGAGGGCCTCCAGCTCCCCTGGGTTCAGTCCGCCTGAGCTCACACTTAAAGCCAAGGATTTAAGAGGGATAAATGTTTTAATAATTCTGACACAGAGCCACGGAGGTCTGTGGCAAGCCAATCAATATTTGCCGTGATGAAAAATGTTTGAGATCCTCTCAAATACTTCGGCTTGATCCTTCCTTATGTTGAGAAGCTGATAGAGTAGTTCAGAAAATTGCCTTTCCACCGTGTCATCAGTGCAGGCAAACTAAAGCAATCGCTCCAAGCGTTCAAGGGATACCGATGTGATCAAAACAGCTTACAGTCAGACACCTGTGGCTCTTTGTTACCAATATACAAGGGGTGGACATAATATCATGGACACCTGTATGATCTAATGCAATCCAATACAAAAACCTTGTTTTAAGGCAGTGTTTGTGAAGTCGCACATTTTCAATATAAGACAGCAAGGCGTTCGTGTTTTTTTGTCCACTTCTGGTAGCATGTGTTGCATTGAATCATTTTATCATGATGGTTAAAGGGATAGTTCAACATTATGAGAGACAGCTGAGGAGATCTATGCCACTCTCAAGTCTATGCTAAATATGAATAGCCAGCAGCCAGTTAGCTTAGCTTAGCCCAGGGTGCCCATGGGTGCTCCCAGTGCGACATGTAACTCTCTGCAAAACCACAACTTGTCGTTTTTACACTTACGAGTAAACAAAAACAAAACAAGTGTTGATTTTTAAGTTTTAGTGGTGCCAGTGTTCCGATTTTATAACCTTTTGGCAGAGCTAGACTAGCTGTTTTCACCTGCTCTGTGTCTTTTAGCCAAGCCAAGCTACCTGGCTCCTGGTCGAAGCTCTATAGGCCTATTTGGGCGCTGTCCACACATACACTGTATTTTTCTTAAAACAAGCTTTCTCCTTGTGGTTTGAATTTTCATACGCACGAAACTCACTGAAAACAGATCTTTCCGAAAAAGCTGGCCAGGGGGAAGATATGCATAAACTCTGTTTATCAAACAAGTTTATCAGTGTTTGTAGCATGAAACGTGAACTCAGGACTATGAGTTTTGACGTTTGAGTTGTACTTTGACGGAATAGATGATTTCTTGTTTGACATTATATTTAGAGAGACACAGACGTTTATGATACATTAATGGAAAAGAGAAAAAGAACGGGTGCTTACAATGTTTTGCAGGATGATTCTGTCAGGAGCATTCACATTTCCCTGCCTTTTCTACAAGTAGGCAACCGACTGGAATATACAATGTGCGAGACACCAGCATGTTCATGCCCAGTGCATGTGAATAGGGTCGGGTTTTGCATTTTCAGGCGTCTTGTATGGATGGAGATCATTTCTGAAACTGCGCAAAAACAAGGCTGGACAGAGATTTTTATTTTTCAAAAATCTCTTTCCAAAAATATCGGTGTACGTGTGGACAAGGCCTCAGTGTGCAGGAGTGAGAGTGGCATCGATTGTCACAACGTCTTAAACTCAAACTATTCCTCTCATATAAAAGCTATAGCTTCTGTTAGACACTAAAACACTAAGTTTTATCTACAGTGAGTTTGGACAAATACAGCCAAGCCATCATGGTGTTATCAGCTGACATGTTACGCGGAAACAATTAAAGGAGCACTTCACCAAAAATGAACAGCAATAGCTTGGTGAATCTTAACTCGCAGTTATCGTGAAAACTGTTAAAATGCGTTGTGAGGTAAAAAGACTAAGCCAGACATTGATTTTACAGACTTGATTGAACCAAAGCAAGCAACTAAATAATGCTCAGATGTCTCACTGGTGAAATGCCCCTTTAATCTGTTTCTAAGTGCAGTAAATGTTTGTGTAAGTGACAATCAAGCCACTTGTATAGAACTTTTGCCCCCCGTTCCCCTCAACACCTCAGCCCACTGCGGCTGCTGATGTTGCACGGCTGCTATAACGACACCAAAAACAGACATCTGACACGGCATCATCACGCGTTCACCTCGCTCGGCGCTGCTTTGGTTCTATCTTACCCTCGTTCAGCCTCCTGACCGGTTGATGTTTGTGCAAGAGGAAGACCTGAAGATTTCAGAGCTCAGTGTTCGTTTCACTCATCTTGCTCACTTGTAGTAATGTGATATTTCTAGGACTTAACTTTAAAGCAACATTATGTGACTCTGTGAGTCCCACACTATGCCCTAATCACTTGTATTCACACTATGTAACTCAGGCAGGCGGGTAGGGTACGCCCAGGAGAAGTGCGTAACTTGGCAGCACGTCACACAGTTAGGTTGGTGAAAATGGATCTTATTTAATGGATGTAATGTTTTCTGGTCTCCCTCTGACCGCTCTGCCTCAACTCTCTGTGATGGTTTACAAATGAAAGATAGCTCTAACCGCTAACTGCTGCTAACTGCTGCTAACTGTAGCTGCTGTTAGCTGGTTAGCTCAACTGACATCACATCTGATAAAACTGTTACACCTATTTGTTTTTCAAGTGGTGGTGTTGAAACTGTGGCGGCGCCAAAATGCACAAAATACTAATTCCTACATACTGTTGCTCTAAAGTTCTCTAAGTACTGCATGAACACAGTATGTGACACAGTACGCAGAACGACTACACAGATGAGATTGTCAAAGAAGAATCTGTATAATAATGCAGCTAGAAGTGATCATGAAAATTCCCAAATTAACTTATTTCAGTGGCTGAGTACTCCAACACAGTATTTACTTTACTTTAAACACATATAATTAATCTCTAATGAAGACTAATTAAACTAATGACTCGAGTGATCCAAAGCAAAAGCTTATTTTTGTAAAATAACCTTTTGTATCAACAGTATTTCAATTCAAGATCTTCCCGTTAATGCACTACAAAATGATGATGTCAGACTAAACAGACTCCAAACTGTGGTGCTCCATTTATCTGTTTCGTGCTTTTAATTGATATAACTCTGGCTTGATGTTAAACAAAGTCCACGAAGCTTCAAAAGCAGCCAAGGACGTCTGCCGTGAGTCTCCTCAACAGAAGTAAGCTTTGAAGCTACAGTCCCAAAGCCCATAAACCCCATGAGATATCGCTAATTGTAAAGGTCTTTCAATAATACTACATTTCCTTCATTGGACTGTTACTGCAATAGTCACCTAGCTTCAGAGCAAATTAAAAATTAACGAGCAATAGCATCAATTTGTTTGGTTTGTTTTTGTTTTTGTTTTTCCAAAACTGTCAGCATTTGCATATTTCCTTTAACACTCACGGTCCCAACAGGCATTGCACAATTATGGAATGATTTCTGTGGTCCTGGATATTTTCCAAACTCTTCTATCACAACTGCATGATAATTTTAGTGACAGTGCTTCAAGAATAACAAACAGTCTGTTGATTTGGACAAAGTGTACAGTGCTATTGATCTGTGCATGAAGTTAAGCTATAGCTCCTCAGTGTATCCGCGTCCTCTCTTTATGCAGATGCATTACCCGCCATCCTTACCCTCCATTAGCATGTTTGTTCTAGCTGTTTCTATTTATTTCACGTTTCCATTGTGTGTCTGGTGGTGAGAATACAAAAAAAACAAAACAGTCACGATGTCCTCAAAGCATGAGCAATATGTACGGTCACTTCCAAAGAGAGGTCTCTAATCCACTCGTACGCTGTTGAAGAAAGCATGAAAACGATTGTGTTATCATAAAGCATTATTAGACCACGAGGAAGTAACCCTAAGGACAGTTCAAACATGGAAAGAACTCCTGAATGTAAAAACAAGTTCAGCATCCATGTGGATTTTTCAGTTTACTGATAGAAAAGCACACTATTTACAAATCTGTATAAAGCAATATATGGCAGAGTAATGTGTTTGTAATAATAAAGCACCCTGTTTAAAACATTATGTGTTTGTGTGTGTGTGTGTGCACCACCTTCAGCAGAATAATAGAAAGCAGAGATCTAGAAAGCGGTAAAATGAGGGAGCATTTAATCGATGCGGTAAGTCCTCTGCTGTTCGACTCATTTACTACAGGAGCTTCTGTTTTTAGACGCCCCTGAAGCAAAGTGTTGGTAATGAGGATCGGAACCAGCATCTTTCAACTCGTTAGAGCTCGCCCATCTGCTTCTTTCCACCTGGACACAGAGGCGGCGGTGGGAGAAAATGAGGGATCAGGGCCCCGGGGCGGAGATCCAAACACACGCTTGTGGTGTGCCCCTCATTAGAAAGCCATTCTCTTGCATCTGAAGCATAATGGCCAATTATTTTTTCCACCGACAGTTTCTTCGTCAACTTTTACACTTTTTGTCCAATTCATATGAACAGGTACTGTTTTAATATACAGCATAAGCATGAAAGTACTTACATTGGAGCACATGCTGGTGCCTCCACCCTGCACATTAAATCTTCAGAGATGCGGAATAAATATGTGTATCTGCACTAGAAACAGGTCAGAGGATTTAATTTTATGAATAGGTTCAACTCTCCGGTTCTCTTTATTCAAATACATTATAAAGCTTAAGTTTAAAGGAATACAAAGGGGGCATCACATGAAAAAGGAGCCTTTGCTAGAAAAAAATAGGTGATGCTGGCTTAGAGAGAGGAGTCATGAGTCTGAACATTACTTAAAGGGAATAGTCAACAATTTTGGTGATATTAGCGGTCTTGCTGAGAGTTAGATGAAATCAGTATTAGGCCTGAGTGATATCCAAAATGTTTATATCATGATATTGTCCCACCCAAATATCGCAATTAACATTATTATCGTCATCACATGCTTACAGCAAAGATGACATGTAGCGTCATTCACATCACTTGGCTCGCCATTCTGTCCTCCATGTCTGTATGTCAAAGGGCTGCGTGCATGCAGCTACGCTACGGTAGGCCAATTAACCTGTAGTAACCCACCAAATATCCACACACATAACTTAACAAAAACTCTGCTGCCATGACAGCTCTGCATGTAATTAATTTTCAAAATAAAAGCCAGGAGATTTTAGCCCAAGTCCTGATCAATATTACTTTCATGTCAGTGCAATAAATACCACCAGCAGCCTGTTAGCTGTGCCTAGCATAAAGGCTAGAATTATTTGATTATTCAATGTATCAAGAAACACTCTGCAGATGGATCGCTAATGAAAAATAATTAAAAGAAGAGTTAGTTGCCAGACAATCTGCTGGTTGTCATCGACTTTATGGTGTCAAGACGACTCCAGGAAGTCACAGCACCCACACAGCCCAGAACGATTGGTCATATAACCCCTGTAAAAGCACAACCTGTCATATCATACTTGAGTTTCAATCGTGCAAGATATAATGTGTTCATTAGTGGGCTGTAGGGGTGCCGGGTTACATTTTGTTTTAGCTTTTTCCAAGTTTCCAGTCGAAACTAGGCACGCCGCCTGCTGCCTGTGGCTTCATATTTAATGGACAGACATGAGAGTGGTATTGATCTTCTCATCTCACTCTCAGTAAGAACACAAATAAGTCTATTTCCCGACTATTGTGCAACTTTTTAATATGAACTCCTGCGATTCAACGATATGATGTACTTATACTAAACTTTAGTAACCTGATTTCAAAACAAGACACTGCATAGTCCACACTATTAAAGCTGACAATCACCACACAGGATAAAAGTAATGTGTTGCAGAACCTGTACTATTCAAATAATAATTAGCGGTTAATTTAGACAGGGTTTTAAAATTAGCTGGAATTGTTCCAGAAACCATCAGTGCTGCACATTTCACTACATCACGTCCCCACAAACAGTGAAAGTGTTCTCATAAACGCATCCTGCTGTCAGAACACAGCTGGTAGCTGACAAAAACTGTCCCCAATGTGGCCACAGCGTCTGCATAATACATCATGACATAAAGAGACAGAAACAAACAACCCAGGCTGTGAGTAATGCTGTACAAGCTTGACAAGAACGGCTTAAAACGAGCATCGTAGGACTGAATGTACAAAATTCATCCAGAGATGTAAAAATAAGCCAGATTTTATACTTTAGACTAAATTATGTGATGAGATAATAGAGCATGAAAAGTTTCTCATACATTTGGGTTTACATAATCATTGATTACCGTATATCAGAAAACTATAGTATGGCTGTTTGAACGCTGAACCTGTTGCCTAACATTTAATTTCTAGCAGCAATTATACAAAAAAAGATGCGTGAGAGGATGGTTGACTTAAATTCTTAACTTAATTCCAGTGAACTTTAGAAAAACAAATGATCCTGTAACTCTTTTTTCGCCAATCAAGCCAACTTGTGCTTAAATCAAAGCCACAAAGAGTGAAGAGAAATGTCCGTTGTTGACCTTCTTCTGCTTTGTATTTGCTTTGAAGTTTCACTGGGTCATTTCCTGTTTGTGCAGGTGTGTACATAATAGAAACAAAGAAGAAATATTTTCAATCTAAAAATGAGGGAATGCTTATGTACTTAAAATGTACACAAAAAAAATTTAATTACAAAGAAAAGAAAATCTTATCGATAGTCATTAGTTTCAGAGAAATGTGTAAACCGTTGCCTGCTTTTGTAATCATTAAAACATATATCTTAATATGCTACAGAGTTAATACCATCCAACATTTATCGGACAGCTATGAATAAATAGATCAGTCCATCTGGTGTATCACTTGAAGAGGAGATGGATGATTATCCAACATGATGAAGGTTCATCCTGTATTTTTCTGCAAGCAGTGAAAAACCTCCTCTGTGCCAGGCCTTCGCGGGTTAACCGTCCACAGACTTTCAGTGTGGAGTCATTAAAATTCACAGGTTAGATTTGGGTCCACTGTTGACTGGAATAGCCCTGAGCTCACTCCGCATGCACAAGTACTCTCCAATCACAGCCATCAGCGCCATGCAGGCCACATTGACGAGCCACCAGGACAGGGCGCCTGGAAGATGGGCGTTATAGATCCAGCAGCCGATCATATGGAAGAAGTGCACGGTGACTGTGAAGTCAAGGCACTGTTTCCCTCGACGGATGAATAACCACAGGCCAAGGGCGCTGCAGGAACAGTGAAACAGAAAAGTTATCTTACCAGCCATGCTTTTTTATTTCAAATTTGTGTGGATACAAAGATGTGTTTCAGTCTTTTCAAGTTTTGAAATGTACCTAATCCATTGTAGAGGCCTTTCTGTGTGTTTCGGTAAAGAACTACAAAGTGTCAAATTTTGAGTTTGAGATGACAATATTGCTGCACATCTATCATCAATACAATCAGACTCAGGTGTAAGGCACGAGGATGCCGAGCTTGATAAGGCTTTGAGCCCTCATGGACTTATCTGATGTCATCTGGTAACTGTGAGTGAGAAAGGGTCAGAATTACAATGCTATGAGCTGTGGGTAATTCCCTCAGACAAAGTCTTATGGATTTATGGAGAGTGTCCCTAAAGGGCTTGAAATCTCTGCAATAGAGCACTCATGCGCTTGACAGTTTGACAGGTGGACAGAACTAAACCAACTTTGACTTCCTGAGAATGCACTTCAAAGTCTGGAAGTCTGTGAGGAAGGACATTGAGATTGGGGTGTTGTTTTTCAGCTGCTTGCTGCTGTGTGGGGAAAAAAATAAAAAGACTTACCAGGTAAGAGAGTTCAAGATGAATGCCATCATTGAGAGCCGGCCCTGCACTGTTGCAAAACCAAGGACCTGCCAAAGCAGAGCAAAGATTTAAATACCATCTCAGGAATGCATAAACGTGCCACAATAAAAGGTCAGATGATCACAAAGACCTTATAACTTACTTCATAGCTGAAGATCTGGTCCAGTGACCGACTAGTTTGCACCAGACTGTCCACTCCAGCCATCCACAGACCCAAGAAGCTGTAGTAGATGCACTGCATCAACACAATCTGACTCACAATGAGGACCGGATCCCAGATGTAGCTGCGGAAGTTACTGGCCATGGTGGACTGATGTTACACGTGCAGGCCCAAAGGATGTTAACAGCTGGCCCCGACTGTTAACAGCTGGCCCGTCCAGTGTAACTTGCGTGTGATCACAATATCTGAAACAGACAGTTACATCATAATGATTAATATACATCATGTCTTGGGTTTTGAAATGTAGCCCAACAGCTTTATTACACAGACATAGGGATGCACTGATAGTGTAAAACAAAATATAATATTGTGCTTATTTTGGCATAAATTGTAATTGTGATTTGATTCACAATGAACGGAAATGATTTTGGCATCACAATATTTCACTTTCACTGAAAAATCATGATGTGACATTGGTCCGGTCCGGAGAAAAAACATGTTTTCTTACATCTGGAGAACAACATTTGTGGAGCAGGGCATCTTTGCAGAACTACAGCACTTCAGCTTATTATGCCATTGAGTCGCTCATTTTACTTTTATCAAAAAATGACAGCTTCTTGTGATTTTGATATCGCACCTGGCCATATTGCAGTTTTGATAACATTGCAATTATTTGTGCAGCACTAACAATAACTGTAGCATTATAGCCTTTTCAGTAACAAAAGAGAAAGCCAGCCACTTTTCTGTGAGATAGTTTCAAAACAGCTGACTCATTATCTCTACAGATGGAAGGTTCAAAGTGGAGCATTACATTTTAGTGTTGCATCAGGTAGAAATGTTCAAGAATAGTCAGGTAAATTAAGCACTGGAGCTCTAAGAAAGGCAGTAAAACGTAACAACTTGCCTTTCCTTTAAATTATTGCATGAAATTTAAAACAAATTGTTCTGGGGTAGTTTTTGGTGTGTAAAGAACATGTGACTTGTTTAAGGGGATTTATTTGCCTTCTAACAGAGTCAACAGCTACTAATCATTGTCAATAGTCCAGGAAAGGAAACCAGTACAATCATGTCCCTTTTAATCAATTCTCTATCACGTCTAAACTTTGAATACAGCTGAAAAGATAAATTTAAAAACAGTGGGAGGCAAGGATTATAGCCAGACTGATACTTGATACTTTTTTAGGCTAATACTGATAGCAATATTTAGGAGTTTAAAAAGCCTAATTTTCATTTTTGTACTAAAATGACTTTGTTTATAGCAGGGATATGAAGTCAAATGAATTAAGTAAAAACAACAGGAAGGCTGTCATTAATCACAGAAAGAATGTGCGTTAAAACAAGCATAAACATCTGCATAAAAACACCTGCTTGTGTTGAATATCGAGCCGATTTATTACCACTACACGTCTCAGCCCGTGGCTGTGTCACGTATGCTGCATTTACAGATCAAGCTAGCCCGGCTAGCAACTAGTTCACGAACAGACACCCAACGGTTAGCTAATATTAGCCAGGTCTAGCGTGTTAGCATTGTATCGTGGGTGACTAAACTACAACCAGGCCGCCGTGACGTTCAATCAAAATGAAAATAAATGACAAGTTAACACAGACATTAAACTGTGGGAGGAAACAACTCTTAAGTGTCTTTGTTAGTAACGTTAGAACAAGTTACAGCTTGTTAGCATGGCCGTTTTCTTTCAGAGCAGCAGGCGAACAGTCTCAACAAAACAAGACAGCTGATACAGACCTGACGACTGGATCAGAAAGACGTCTGTGTGTTGTCTTAATCCTTCTGGTTTCTTTATTTACGGAACACTGCACCGGTAATGGACTGGGCCTTGTAGTCGCCTGTCGTGCTAACAACACGGAAGTGACAGTGGTGGACCCGGAAAGAAAACTTTACAGCTAGCTCTTGATTTTCAAATTAAAACGTGTCATTGAGATTATTTGTACTAGTCTTGCGAAATTACTTATATGCAAACAAAGGCGGCAGAAAATATCCATACAGTGTTATACACAATGTACGATGTTTTTCACCCATTAAAACATACATTTCTTCTATTTATGCAAGACCTACTATTAGGTTGTTTTCACTTTATTTTGAAATAACTTCTCCTTATCCCCAGGAAGTTGTGACAGTAGTTCCAATTGGAACTACTGTAACTACTGTATCTAATGTTGTAACACACTAAAAAATGAAAATAAATCAGGCAGATAACTATTGTTATTAAATATTACCCAGTTCCAGTTATCTTTATGTTGAAATTAGTTAATGATCAACAATTGTGAGAGAGGGGGTTGTACCAAGGAATCGGCTACAACCCCTGCTGAACTTTTCTCTGCTTAATATTGACTTATTTTCTGCAGCTTTGAATAGTTGGCTAGACAAAAGTAATAGGAACAATGACCATGAGAACAAGAACCATTTCTGACATTTTATAGACATGGTTAATACAATATTTTAAATAAAAAATAACATGAAACAAATAAAAATAATTAACCATCAATAAGCTCACAGGCCCTGTCCATTCAAATGCAGAATGCATTTCTGTGAAACCTAAGTAATCCTGATATTTTCCCATCTCGTTCCATAAAAAACTTCTATGTCATAAAAAGAGTTGCTTGCTGGGTAAACTGTCCAGCCGTTCTGAAACAAACGAGAGAACAGCGGGTTAATAAAAACTCTGGTTGATCATGTAAAACATTGTGGCCACAGTGAGTAAGATCAAGATCAGCGTCATCCCAAGTCATAGCAGGGGTGAAGCCCGGTAGAGCCCACCCCCTTTTTTGACAGCTTCCTTGTTTACTACCAAAGTTTCGCTTTTCAGCTGGACCTGTCTCTGACATTAAGGTGGACTCCGAGTGGTAAGATGATTGCATTTACCAAATCACAGTTCAGCTCCGTGACAGCATTGTGAGAAAACGTTTTTAAATGTTTGAAAACAGAAAAATAGCGAGTCTGAAGTGAGAGGTCAGGCCAGCCTCGATATTATGATCGAAAAGTAAAATACATAGAAATTAATCTCCACTGCAGATGCGCATTGCAATACAGGACGAACAAAAATCATCCGTTCATAAAACAGAAATAAACATTAAACAATCTTATTTTGGAGAACATTAAAGGAAAAGTTAAAATAAATTGCAGCACATTGAATATAAATTCATATTACAGAACTCAGTTCCTGTTAGGAGTGATCCTGACTGGGATTAGTTTAAAATCGTTTTATATTGTAGAGTAAAACGATATTAAAGGGGAAAGTCGCCACAAAGTAGACATTTAGTACAGTAAACAATTTTTGAGGAGGAGAGAAAATCCCTGAGAAATCCTGCTCACCAGCGATCCTGTCTGTGCCCATGTCATTTTTGGGATTTGAGATTCAATGGTATATTTTACGAACAATCTTGTCTGCGAAGTAAAATATGTGGTCATTTTACTGTACAGTTGTGTAGAAGACTAAAGAGAAAGTCATCCCAAAAATGTCAATGCATTGTAACACTGAATGTAACAACAGTGTAACAGTTTCCTGACATCCAAACTTCTCTCTTAGGTTAAGCGCCTGGTCGTGGTCAGGATCATTCTGAACAAACCTCTTAAGAATAGTTCAGCAGTGCCAACAAAAATACTACTTGGAAATGCTTGAGACGGAGAGAAGTCTGTCTATACTTAAAGTACACATACTTCAAATACTTCTGGGGCATTTACTTTAGTGAGTGAGTACTTTAGTGAGTGCTTGACTGACCTGTTTAAGGATATATTTAGTTCACCATAACATACTGTAAGACCGGCCCAAACCTGCAGCCAAACTGGAAAAATCTACTTGTTGCAGAGCTTAATCAGTCACAAAGCAGCTTCTCACATCTGCTTTGTGTTGCCAGACATGGCTGAGGCATTATTCAGGACAAAGGTCTAAGGTCGACAGGGGGGCAGATTGTAGCCTGAGAAATTCCTGCAGCTGAGTGTGCAGCTCACCCTTGGATGCAGTTGTAGGGTTTAATATTTAACTCTTGACAGGACAGTGACAGGAGTTTGATCTCTACTCATTCCTTTTTTCTAGAGCGGGCAGAAACGCCACGATGGTCAGAGCGCATTTGGGTGTGACAGCAATACAGCAGCTCATAGAGATGAAGATGAGTGTATGCATCAGAGTGCACAGGAACCTGGCATGTTTCCACCATGCTGTGGGTAAGAATGTTTTTCATTCCTCTGTGTTTTTCAAATGGGTTGTTGGAGAGCTTGTGTCTGAGTACAGCAGTCTGTGGATGTACACCTGGACTTGCCCATGACTTTACGGTTGATATGCTGCAAAGATTCACCCCTGTGTAACTACAGCGATTGATATTCTTTTTGTAAACTACTCACCCAGGAGGTTGTGTTATCTCCACCATGTGTTGTTAGTGAGCAGCTCAAAAACCTGTTGAGAGACATCTGGAGAGTTTAATGGAGAGTCAGAAAAGGGGGCCAGAACAGACGAGTCACAAGCCTTTTTATTGTAGCAATTGTTAGCTATTTATTTGAATGTTAGTGATTTAATTCCTCCTCGTTGTCCATTTATCGGTCCTATGTTGTTCTTGAGATTGGCAATAAACTCCTGATAGGTGTGTATGTGGGGAAAGTGGATAAGTTCACCCAAAATGAAACTTCAGTCATCGTCATGTTGACGGAAAGTCAGGGGAAGTTTCGTAGTCCACAAGACATTTTTGGCGCCTCACAGCAAACAGCATTGCAGCATTCTCCATAACAACTGTAGTAGATGGGGACTTGTTCTAAAATGTAGGAAAAAAAAGTTAAAGTTGAATATATAAAATGGCTCCTTACAGCTCATCTGGTGTAATCTAAGTTTCTGGAAGTGCTGAGATCCCAAATTGAAAAGTAGTTTGTACCCTCATTACGCATTCGAGCCCTTGCACCCACTTCAAATCAGGTGTGCACGAATACGTTTAGCTTAGCAGCTACAGTAAAGATTTTTGTTTGCCTGCAAGTTATGTCTTTACAAATCAATTGTGGATATTGGATTATGCCAGACAAGCTGTACGGAGCCTTTTCATCTTTCTTCTGTTGTTTTATTAGGTTTTGGAACAAGTTCGCATCACTTTAAACACTTTAACTGTACATGTGAATGAAATGAACTCGTATGTATGCAAGAGCAAACATGAGCGAAATATCTCCCACAAATGCTTCAAAGGTCTCAAGTATTTCTTTCTTCTTCACCTTCAGGTGGAGTTCGTTGGAAGAGCAGCTTTAGACAAGCCCCCCTCCTGACTGCAGCTCCCGTTCGCGGCCTCATAGATGAACAGATCAGCATTAAAGGACGTTTCCTGCCACCCGACAGTCCCGTCACGGTTCGAGCACGGATGCACAGTGAGGAGGGTGACCTGTGGGAGTCATTCGCACATTACAATACCAATGCAGACGGCACTGTCAACTGTAAGTCACACGGAGTTTTGTAGAACAGTAAAATTCCCTGGTGATGCAACTACCTCAGATTTAAAGGCTAAATATTTGAGATTTTGAACATTAAAACAACACTATGTCACTTTTTTTAAACAACAATTTATGATGTACAGATCTACTTTAGTGGAGTGATGGTGTCCTGATCAGAGGATGAATTCACACTACCTCTATGTGTGTTGTAGTCTGAGCTTGGTATCTGCGTCGGCTATCAAGTTAGTGCACGTTAGGAATTCTGGAGAAACGTTTTTTCAGTCTCGTTCTCAGGTGGTACGGTGTCCCAAAGCATCAGTATTTTTTTTTTTTACAGAAACTCTTACTGCACTTTTAATAATTTCATTTTATGCAGTTGCTGAAAGAGAACACAGGAGGAGCATTATAGACAAAAGTTGGTTCCAATGAATGTTGGAAATGCTGGCATGATTAATTGTAGTTAATTACAGTTACAGTTTTTGCTTTTGCATGTTTAACTCTGAAACTGCAGGTTTGTAGTGTAAAGTTGTAAATAATAAATCATGAAGGTTACATCTTTTAGACTTTTTCGCAGGCAGTTGTCTAACCTCTCCTCTCTGTCCCCTCAACAGTGACCCGGGATCATTCAGTCGGAGGTTCATATTTGGGCTGTGAACCAATGGGACTGTTCTGGGCGCTGCAGCCGGCTCCTGGTGCAAGAGAAGGTTTAAGGCAGGTGATGAAACGAAGCTCTCTGAGAGCTACAGAGAATATTGTTTTTGACATCGAACCCAACTGTCTGTTGTCTTATACACCTTCGGTGAAGCCTGACATCTCTAAATAAACTCTGTTACTGATAGAGCTTGTAGTTGTTCAAGCACGAAACATTCGTCATTTTAACAATCCAATAATATGCAGCCACAGCCTGACTCAAAAACATACAGTCTTCTTCCTTCAAATCATCATAGGCACTTAAAAATGTCTTGTTCAAGTCGTTGTCACACATTTTTTTCTGAGCACATCACTTACAGTACCAGGGTAAATTGTTTGTCGTCGTCACTGCAATAAACGGTCGCAACTGCTGTCCTTTTCTTCACAGGCTGAGGAAAATTAATGTGGAGACGCCAACCGTCGTGCTCATGTCTCTGCTGGAGGGCCACATTTCCCCCAGTGAGGGACCGAGCACTGAGCTGGCTGTCGTAACCACAGAGCGCTGGTACATGGCACCAGGCGTACAGAGAATAGAGATTCGGCAGAATGGAGTTGTGGGGACGTTGTTTTTACCGCCCGGTGAGCACAAGATTAGAAGCATTCACAAGTTTTAAGACATCTGGGCAGCACACACTTGGTTTAAAATTGCTTTTTTTGGTGGTTTATTTGCTTTATAGCTTTCTGTTTTCTCTTTGCGTACTTTGTGAATTGCATAAAAGGACATTCTCTCATTTTCTTTAAATTGCAATACACGGCATTTTCTTTCTTTATTTAGTTTGCTGTTGGGTGAGTATAATATATGTTTCCAAATAAAAAACCAAGCAGTTTAAGATATGTTTTAATTGATTGAATTAAAGGGGATTGTTGAACTTTGGCGGGGGGAATCAGATTGCCATTCTGGTTAGTTTTGTGTTTTGTTCACTTCTGTAAAGCACTTTGTAACTGTCTCATGTAAGGTACTTTATAAATAAAGCTTATTCTCGTTGTTATTACTGATTTCCTACAGGGCCAGGCCCATTTCCAGCCGTGTTGGACCTGTGGGGAATGGGTGGAGGACTGATAGAGTACCGCTCTGCCCTGTTTGCATCCAGAGGCTATGCTAGCCTCTCCCTTGCCTACATAGGGCACAAAGATTTGCCGGGGCCGCAGAACAGTATGAATGTCGGTGATTCATACTTCAAGGTGAGAGACAAAGGTGGCTTTACTACGTCCATTTCTTTCAGCATCATGTGTCCCATAAAAAAAGAAGCTCAAGTTTACCTTTTATTATTTTGTCACCCGCTCAAAATCTACAATTTGTTTGTTTGGACAGTCAGCATTCCAGCTACTTGAAGATCATCCTCAGGTCGATGGCAGCAGAATCGGGATCATGGGTCTCTCCTTTGGAGTCTACCTGACTCTTCGTATTGCCACTAACCTTGGTGTAAAAGTATGTCTGTCTCTGTAATCCAATTATAAATCTACAGTTTGATCAGTACGTACAGCTCCTTGTATGTATCTCATCACACCTGTTTCAGAAGAGTGAATAGGTGCCTCATGTCAAGCAGTAAAAAGTAGATTTAGATTTTAGATGCAGGAATTTTCAGTTGATGTTAAACAAACCACTTATAAAGTTACTCCCTCCTCCTGTGCACAACTACACAGAGATTGTTGAATGAAGAGAGGGTGCAGTGTTAGCAAGAACAAAGCAGTGAATCAGAGAAATAAAATGTTATTTTCAGATATTTTATATGTTTATGTTTTAAGGTACAAATAAACGTACCCCCACACCCACAACTGCACAACCCTGCATATTACATGAGAATTCAGCTGAAGATTACACTTCATCCTGTGTGTGTGTGTGTGTGTGTGTGTGTGTGTGTGTGTGTGTGTGTGTGTGTGTGTGTGGTAGTTACCCGCAGCTCACAAGAGAGCAGTGTGACCTGTAACCTGGTCGCTATGCTACTACACACCACTGGCCAAACTTTGGCCCCCGAGAAACACACTTGTAGAGGGATTGTGTTTGTAATGTATTTATCGATACATTATTTATGTATTTGTGTTTTTTTTTAAGTCTGATGAGCGTCTAGGATGAAGTTCACATCAACTTTAAACAATTTATATCCTCCTATCCAGCCATCCTGTTTGATTTGTGTCAACGGCCCCATAGGAAGCACTTTAAAACTCTTAGATCCAGAGGGCAGGGGCGGCAACTTCGAAAGGTAAATTAAAGACGCAACTTGTGGATATTGATGTTATTAAGACATCACTGTTGAATTATTGCATGAATCCATCTGATCGAAAGGGATCTAGTTACAGGTGTGATATAAAGGTCCAGTGTGTCTCTGCTAACGTGTCTTTCAGTGAGCAGAAGTATTGGACGTATGACGACCAGGGCTACGTCAGTTTCAAAGCAGTCTCCTTGCCTGCTAACATTCTCCCTGAGAGCATAGTGAAGGTGATCACAACACACGACATTCAAATCAATATGCAGATTAGTTTTATGTATCAATGACAGAAACGTCACTCCAGGGTCACACCTTGTGTTTTTTGCAGGTAGAGCGCCTCACCTGTCCTTTAATGTACATAGTGGGGGAAGATGACCTGAGTTCGTCAGCCATAGAGAACGCAAACCTGGTAGATTGTCTTATTTTTTTATTGTTTGTTTTCCTGGTTTTGTTTTGTTTTTCCCAGTTTATAGAAATTATGTTTGATCAACCGTATAGAAAAGTGTTTTCTTATGTGGTTTCTTCGCATTTGAGCTGTAAAACATAGATCTTTAAACTTGTTAGCTGTGACTTTCTCTTTAATGCTCCTGTAGGTGCTTGTTAATGGCTCACTGCGCAGTTATTAAGTGATGTTTTATTGGTCATCAGATCGAGGAGACCCTGAGTGCTGCAGGTAAATCCCAGCTCTTCACCCGTTTGTCGTACCCCGGTGCTGGCCACCTGATCGAGCCGCCTTACACACCAAACGCAAGAATGTCCCTGTGGAGCGTCAAACCCAAAAAAGGTGAGCCCCGTCCCAGAGCTGCATGTAATCCTCTTTCAAACATGTGATCATTACATTTTTCATTGTTCTACCATGAATGATAACTGCTGCCCGTTTTTATTTCTCCTGCAGTGATGACTCTGTGGGGAGGCCATACCGCACCTCACGCTGCAGCCCAGGAAGACTCCTGGAAGAAGATCCTGGATTTCATGGAGTGTAATCTGAGACGGTGAATCTGTGGTGAATCGAAAATCTTGAGATAGAAAATGCAAAATCATAAGTGAGACTGTGAAATGCTGCATTTATCTGATTTACATACAGAGAACTGAGGCAGAAAGAAAAGAAATGTGTCTTTTAGAGATGTAAAGGACCTCCTAGAACCGGTGTGTGGTTCATGTATAGCAGGCTGCAGATTCTCCACAAGGGGGAGCTGTGTGTTCACTTCAGCTGCCAACCAGCACCTGCAGTGGTGACAGAAAGCTGATGAGAGCTTACTTGCCAACCTTCCCTGATTTTTTCGAGGAAGACTCCCATTTTTGTTTGCCCCTACCTGTTTCCTCCCCAAAAACCACCTCTCCTGTATTTGTATTGTATCTTCCTCAATGAGTGTTGTCTCACTGAGGAAGGTGTTGCCAGATCTCGCGAGAGAAACAAGCAAGTGGGCTTTAAAAAGCCCAAAACAAGCGACTTCTCTGATCGTGGTAAAAAAAAAAAAGAGAGAGATTATTACACTTTGCACACACATAAATATCACCCTGAATCCGGAAATGTATTGCATTGTATCATTGTATTTATTATTGTTGTTATATGTTAAGATTCTTTTTTGTTTTAGTTCAAGGACTTCAAAACAATATGACATACAATACAACAGAAAGAGGAATACTTTAACAACAAGCCCAAAAAATCTGCAACCTGTGATTACCAATATTTACAAGCAACTTTACAGAAAAACAAGCCCAAAGTCGCTTATAGGAAGCAGACTTGGCAACTGTGTGAGTGAGCGATGGTCAGAGTAATGGAGACAACAAAAATATTCAAGCAAGCCTTTCAGAAGTCCTTGACAGAACATGTCCCGTTTTGTACAGAAAGTTTTAAAAGAAAGAGCCATGCAATTTCCAGAATCTGGTGTGTCGCTTTTTCTGTCAACCACTGATGTTGGAACCATGTCAATCACCATCAAAGGCTGACAAACACAGGGCACGGACTGCGTACATGTTTACTGTCAGATTCAAGTTTTCACACATAACACTGTTATGACACATTGAGTTTTACACTACACCTACATCGCATCTTAAAAATTGTTATAGACCTGGGATTTATATTCAAGACAGTGGCGCTGCACACAGATCACACAAAATACCAGATATCTACATAATGTTGCTTTAACGTAAAAATGCTGTTGCAGTGTACTGAGTATTTTGTTACTTCCAGTATAAATAAGTCGCAAACAAAGTCTTTGAAAGTCACATTTTCTGTGGGAGGATCCATAAATCATCCATATTTGTGAGGTCTCACAAGGTTGGCAAGTGGTTTGGACTCACAGATGGATTAAAGGGCCACTGTATAGTTTTTTGACATAATGAATGTTCAAAATGTTAATCAAAAATGTTAATGAGGTAATAATACAAACCCAGAAATATTTATTTTACCCATAACTGAATAAACAAGCTGTTCTCAGAGGAAAAATAAGGTCCACAGTCATCCTTTAAGGTCATTTTGTTTATTCAGGTTGTTTAGGCATAAAAAAATAAAATCAGTCACTGAAGATCCATAATTCAATTTGATTTATAGAATTATATAATTTCTTCACCAAAATGACAGTGCGCCTTTAAGTGTAAAATATAGGTTTTCTTGGGAAACACTATAGACTGGAACAGGTTCATAAATGCAGCCTGTAGATGGCTGATACTGACACAGTCCGGTTTCACTGTGTCCTTGTTGCAGTAAGTGTGTGGTTCTTCATGTGTTCAAATTTTTATACATTTCATTTTATGTACCAAGACAGACACCAGACACCTTGTTTATGTCCACTAACCCCTCTCACACGCTCTTAAAAAATTCACAAACTGTTTTTGTGATGAGTACGTTTTTAATGATTAATATGTAAACAACTATTGACTGTGTTATGGCTTGAAGAGTTCTTCACACGCTGAGGTGACCATGGCGATGAGGGCGATGAACTCTTTGAAGTCGATCTCAAGGTCTCCGTTCTGGTCGAGGTCCGCAAAGAGCTCATCCAGAGTTTCGCTGTCCTGGATTTTCTGTGCAGCAGGAAAAGTGAATGAAGGTGAAACATTTGAAGGATGATATGGACAGTAAATTTAACTCCGAGTCTATTGAAATGCTCGTGACACCATGACGTCAAACTGCTTGTTGCAAACAAAATTGTTGCCAAGTTTTCTGACAATCTGTCCAGTAGTTCAGTTTAGACTAATAAATGGACCCAACAACATCTACCAGCGCAATTTTTTATCAACTTATTCAAGTAACTAATACCCAGTAACACACATCTTAACTGTGGCATACTGTCGTCTCAAGGTACACATGAAAATACACATGCTTATTAACAGCCAATCATCTTTCAGTCATTCTTTAGGTAAGGTATAGATAAAGGTAATTGCAAGCATTACACATAACATATACATGCTGATATTAAGTCCATAATTCACCTTTATGAACTGACTCATCTCATTGTTGATCAGCTCTTTAAGCTCTGCTTTCTTCAGCTTGCACTTGTGACCCGAGTATTTGTGGAAAACTTGGATAATCGTGACCATGCCATTCTCCAGGTCCGACATATTGTACTTCGAAGCCTGAAACAAACCAAACTCAAATCAATCCCAGCTCACACTTGTGTTTTTTTCCATGTATTGTTATACACTTAATACCTTGTAAAATGATCCATGCAGTAAAATTGTTATTATCCTGTAGGAATAGATGTAAAATATATTAAAAAATAAACTTTAAACTACTCTCTCTTACCTTCGTCTGAGGGAGCTCCTCTGCCTTGTAGGATCCTGAATACAACTGATGGCTTATTCAGCAGTGCGTTGAATGCCTCGCCCAGTTCACAGTGGACACTTAACAGTATTGATCAACCGTAATGGTCGACTAATGGAAATCAGTGGGCAGAGCCTTGACCAATAAGCATTTGCTCTTAAACTGTGTCACAGTAATTGAGTTTCTCCATTTCTTCCAGCGGGCTGAATGTCTGTAAGAGCCTTTGTAGGTAACTAATGGGTGCTGTTTCCTGCCACTTGTGGCCTGTCCACACCTCTCCACACTGTGTGATTTGGGTCTTTGATGCTGGATTAGATCGGATAATGTTTAGCACACTCGGTACGAGCCCAAAAAGCTAAATGTCTGCAGAATGGATTATATGTTAATTAACTGAATATGTAGAAAAGATTTGTAGGCTAGTTAGAGAGAAAAAAAGTCAAGTACAGATTCATAGCGATAAGTTCTCCCAAAAATGGAAATGATCATTATTATTATCATGGTATTCTCCCTCCTCACTACTGCTGGCTGTTTCCTCAAGAGTGCAGACTGCACTTTGAACTCCTTTGCGAAGGTAAAGGGACTGATTACTGCATGTCAGTCGTTTTTTTCTTTTTTCTTTTATTTGACTAGTCTTGTTTGAGATTTTACAGCATGAACATACTGAATCAACAAAAGGCGGGTCCTGCTTTTATTAGCTACTTCTGTGATGGGCCTTAACATGAATAATGTTTGTTTTGTTCGACCAGCAGTCGGAGAAACACACACTATTCAGTTCAGGATCACATAAAACGAAGAAAAGCAACAATTTGTAGTGTTTGAGAAGACTATGCCAGAGATTGTTTGGCCTTTTTATGTGATAAATGACTTAAATGATTAAGCGATCATCAAGTATGTGCAGATTAATTATCATTATATCACCCCCATGCCAGGGTTTGAACCCATACTGAACATAATGTGCCTAAATAATATATTTCACTTTTGAAAGCACTAAAGAGTTAAAATAAATAAAATGTACAATGCGCACATCCAGTTTACCAGTCAGCTATACAGAGAGGACTTGAGAGGAGACAGAGTTTCTTTTGCTTCTATCTTATAATCTGTTGATGACGTTACTGGAACTCAGTTGCCAAACATGGCAATATGGTTTGGCAATTTATGAAACATGTTTCCTGGGAAGTCACCACCCTTCTGAGCACTTTGGCCCTCTGATATTGCACAAAGAGCAGCTTCCCACTGAGATGTTTTTTTTATTCACCATTTTCACATGTTATAAACACACAGACAATGATTATTAACCGCTATTGTAAACACATTTTTTGCTGACTCCCTTTTGGACAATAAACCTAGGTGTGGTACTACTTTTAAAATGGCTGCACTCAGCAAACCCCATGGTACATCATACTGCAAAATATGCGAATAGGTGAGGCCATCAAGGGCTGCTTTTCCGAAATTTCCTTAGGGGGGCTTAAACCTCCGTAAGCCTCTGGTCTGCTACTGAAAAACTCATTGTTTTTATGTCATTTCATGTTTGTGTTAAGTCTGTTGCTTGTTTCTTTTATGTGAAATTGTGTGTTTATTTGTTTGAGTTTGTTGTTGGCTCTTTTATATGCGACTGTCTTGGCCAGGACTCCCTCGTAAAAGAGATTTTGAATCTCAATGGGAATATTTCTGTTAAAATAAAGGTACAATTTTGAAAAATCATCATCACCAATGGATGGTGAGGATGGACAAACAAATAAAACAAAAAACTACTAAATCTCTCCAGTGTTGTTAAAAGTACCCAAAAGTCAAACTTGAGTAAAAGTAAAGATATTGTGCTAGAATATGACTGTGGTAAGGGTTTAAGTTACAATTATGAATAGTAAAGAGTAAAATTCATAAAGTGGCTGATGTTAAATGTCCTTTAGTATCAAAAGTAAATGTAAAAGTAAATCATACATGTATTTACATGTACTGTTTAGAGTGGGTCAACTGATTATCAGCTTGGGCTGATCAGATCAGATATTCATAGTTTTCTGTTTATCTCAATCAATTGGGTGTTGTTGTTGTTGTTGTTGTTGTTGTTGTTGTTGTTGTTGTTGTTTTTAATCTGATTTTAAAAATCAATCAATATAAAAATGTGCTGGCTCTGATCCAGGTATTTGAAAAGTAACTAGTAGCCAAAGTTATTGGGTAAAAGTGCTATATTTGCCTTCAAAATGTAGTAGAGTGGAATTGTAAGTAGCAGGAAATGGAAATACCAAGTACAAATAACCTCAAAACTGTACTGAAGTACAAGTACCTGCGTACATGTACTTAGTTACTCACCATCACTGAAAATGTCCCACTCTAATTGAAATCACCCTACAATTCCCAGGGGAGCTTGAACGTCGCATTTGCCGTTGAACGCACCGCACTCGCACCGCATCCTGTTGTCCGCACCTTGAAGAATACACGCACCGTGCTCCGTGCAGCTACGCGCCTGTCCGGACCTTGTGTTCGGTGGCCTAGATGTGAGGAGAGCGTCCGCCCTTCCTGCGATAGGAAACTCACTGACGTAAAGAAACCAGAGCAGACGGAACCCAGTGTGTAATTGCTTTAATCCCAGTGTTTTAGTGAAATTCACCGTCCTTTTTACACTAAACTATCCGCGTTAAGTGACTGTCGGGCGGACGGAAAAACACAGCTAACGAGAGCGCCAGCCGGGTGGAAAATAAGCAGTGTGTGCATTGGTTTTGGTAAGGTTTCAGTCATTTCACACCGTTTTTCTTACCTCTGACGTTAAAATTCCATTGCTACAGTATCTAACCTCACACATGCTAAGCTAAACGCTAGCAAACACGCTCATTGTGATGCTAAGCGCTTAGGCGACAATATAGTGAGTTTACGGGAGTAAAGTTGTGTGCAGTGACAGGTCAAAACAGCTACATTTATATTAGTTTTCACGTTTTTTAAATCCTCAGAGGAGATACAGGTACTGTCATTATCCTCTGACGTCACTACCAGCGCTCAGCACTGTGTAGGTGGATCTCAGGAGTCACTTTCTACAAACAATACTCTGCTTTTTGGTGTTTTTTCAGACTAGAGATGACAGCACAGTTCAGTTGTGAAGTTTTGCACACTTTCTATTTCATTATCTAGAAATGTAAACGTGTTGTTGGAGAGGACTGTAGGCTGCATATCTGTTCTCGCTCTCTTCATGTGCAGAGACCAGAAGCCACATCCCTCCTTCACACACTTGTCTTTTTTCAGAAATGCCCTGTTTTCATTTGGAGGCTATAATTAGCTCGGTGTGTGAAAGTGTGACCTGCCTCTTCGCTTTCTTTCTTTTTTTTTCTCTCTCACTCTTTCACACATAGAGTTTCCATCTCTGTGTTGACTAAACCCTCTCTGCTGTCACTTCTGTTCAGGCATGGCTGACCTGCTGAGGCTGCTGCTCCGGGTGGCTGAGAAAGCGGCGAACGTGGCCCGGGTCTGCAGGCAGGAGGCCCCCCTCTTTCAGCTGCTCGTTCAAGAGAAGACTGGAGACGACAAGAACAAGAAGTTCGTCCAGGACTTCAAGACGCTCGCTGACGTGGTGATCCAGGAGATGATCCGGCATGATGTCGGTGTTCAGGTAGGAGAGGTCGAACCGACTGAATGAGCTGGAGCTGGACTGTGTCGGATGGTAATCATGTCCTGTCTGGTCTTTCGTTCAGTTCCCTGAGATGGCCGACTTCATTCATGGAGAGGAGTCCAATAAGTTTGAAAATGGGCTTGGTAATTATGACTCACTATTACACTTAACACACTATGTGTTCATCGGGTCTTCCTCCGATTTTAGGTCTCTCAGGAGAACAACAGTCCAAAACACAGACTCTTCATTTACTATTATAAATGACAAAGAAAAGCAGCAAATCCTCAAATTTAAGAATCTAGAACCAGCTAATGTCGGCAGACCTGCCAACCTGTACGTATTTTGACACCAAAGTACACAAAAAGCTTGTGCTGCTTTGTGCTCAATTCTAACAAGAAAAGGCAATTAGCTTGCAACATTGCAAGGTACAACAGACATAAATGCGAGACTTCGATCAACAAGCACAGCAACATTCTTGATTTTATAGCTCTGGTTCTCCCTCCACACTACTGCCGACTGTTTCCTCAAGAACAGACTGTGTTTTAAACTCCTTTTCAAAGTTAAAGGGACTGGTTACTGCATGTCAGTCGTTTTTTTGGGTTTGTTTGTTTTTTTGGTATTTGACTAGTCTTGTTCAAGAATTTACAGCATGAACAAGCTGAATCGTTCAAGGGCAGGTCCTTATTGGCTACTTCTGTGTTAAGTCTGAACATGAAAAATGTTTATTTTGTTGGTCCAACGGTCGGAGAAACACATGATATTCGGTTTAGGATCACATAAGACAAAGAAAAGCAACAATTTGCCATATTTGAGAAGACTGTGCCAGAGATTATTTGGTCTTTTTGTGTTATAAATGACTTAAATGATTTAAGCGATCATCAAATATGTGCAGATTAATTTTCCGTTGATAGGCTAATAGTTTGAATCAGAGCGCTGATCTCTCTTTCAACAATGTCCTGTTCACCAGCCCACAAATGTTCTCACCTGTATGACTTCAGTCTGGCCACAGTGCTCCTCCACTGGTGCAGTTGTCTGTTTGTATCTGGTGAAGAAAACGTGGCAGTAAACCTGGTTTTGATTCTTATTCTGGCTTTATAATAACAATCACTCCACCTTTATATGGAAAGAGTAAGAACTAGCAGGACTAAAATTACACTTGACCTGATGATCTGCACTTGAACCTCACACTGACTGAATCATCTTTCATCCAAAATAATCAACGCGTCACTGTCTAAATATTTAATAATGCTGCACATTGCCTGTGTCAATATTTAAAGTCATTTGTACTAAAGTAATCAAACGACGCCTCATTGGCTCTGTGTCACCAGGAGAGAGTGTGACGGTCACGGTGTGCAGTACAGAGGAGGAGACCGCTGCGCTGCTGGCCTCAGTGCTGGATGGTGACAAGACAGCAGCATCCCTGCTGGCTCGAGCGATCCACCAAGACCCGGCGACCATCGACGCCAACACAGACGGTCTGACGGTGCCCCTCAGCCCCTCTGAGCTCGGCATCTGGATCGACCCCATAGGTGAAAGGCTGGGTGTTGTCCTTTGATTCATAAACTGATTCCTGTGGAGAGTAGAGCCTCCGTGACAACTTTTTGTCCCTTGTTTTTCATTAAGATGCCACCAGCCAGTACATAGAGGGTCGAGAGGAGGTGCTAGAGGAGGGACACCTGTTTCCTTCAGGTCTGCACTGTGCTTTGGTCCTGATCGGGGTTTATCTCCGCAGCACAGGCGAGCCGGTCATGGGCGTCATCAACCAGCCGTTCAACTACAAGGACCCAGCAGGTGGACGGTGAGTGAAGAGTTTCCTCTTCTACCGTTGAGCTTCTGACGGGGTTAAACATTCAGACAGCCGAGAGACATCCTTAATCATAGGTAATAAACTTTGAACAACAGATGTCTTATTCCTTAGCTACTTCCATCAGCAGCTCAGGAAAAAACAATGTGTCTAAAATGTTATTGAATACGTCTTTTTGTTTGTTTTTTAAACTAGTTTGAACGTCTTCTGGATGCAGTCTGATGAAGTGTGTGACGCTGCTTTCTACTGTTGCCTGTTTTCCACCCCATTTGTGACTAAAAACACGAGACACCAGAAAGAAATAAAAACAGAAAGCAACTGAGCTACAGGCAATGGGAGCGAAATCAGTCGCCTATTTGAGTGGCTGTACTCGTGTTTAAAACACCTTCCAAAGCTTCAAAGAAAGTTGAATATTTTGTCAATTTTTAATGAGATTTCAGTAACACCCCTTATGGTTTTGGTGGAACATTTTAGAGTTTGAATGAGTTTCTATGAATGAAAATGGATTCTGAGTCTAAACCCGAACACCACCCAGCTTGCAGTGAATCACCCATATGTGGCATTCTGCACCCTGTTTGTTACAGGTTTTTCTACTTTGTTGAACAAAAGGGAATACCACCACAGCCCTTCTTCTCTGTTATCTCTGGTCATGTGCTACCAGTTTAAAAAATATTTGCTTTCTACTTCCTGGACAGCCCAGTTTAATACAAGGGCATTCTTTCCAGCGGTGAAATGCTTCTTATATATATATATATATTTAATATCTATTATTATAATATCTAATAATAGATGTTTTCAGTACATTATTTTCTTTCTCTCGCAAATCTATACTCAACAGATCCCAAAATTATATTCTCGTTACACTTCTTATGTGTGTGTGTTACCTTTCATTTCAGACTTTCAGACTGTCCAACCTAGTTAGATGACAGCTGTGACTTGCAGCTCGGGCACTTTATTCCCACAAAAACATTTTCATCTTATTTCCATAAAGGAGCTGCATGTCTGAAAGGGCATTTTATTTCTCAGTGACTTTGTGTATATGAACTATGTGGACCTTCCACATTCTCTGCCTTTATCTCTGGATCTTTTTCGCGTCGCCTCACATGGCCAGAAGTCACATTGTCAGAGCAGTTTTTCAAGTTTGAGTCAGACCAGATTCTCTACATGTCAGGTCAGTCACAAAGCTGATGGGGTGACTTACTACCTGACCCTTTATTAGCAGCTATCTAACCAAGATGTTCTAAAGTTGTGTAAACTATCAACTGTTCCCTCACAAGTTCATCCTAAAAAGTGATGTTGACTTCACCCAGTAAACTTTTTTTGTCAGTATTTTGACAATTTTATTATATTATATTTTATTCTTTCAGCTAGCAGTGAAGTGTTGGTTAATGTTTATGTGTGAGAGTATAAATGAACTGTCAGGCATTTTGGGTATCATCTTCGGCTTTTTCTGTTCCTACAAGTAACATATTCTCATCCCACCACTGGTCACTTGCTTTCACAGCTGGAGGGGGAAGCATTTCTGGGGCGTGTCCTACGGCAGTGTCAACGCCTGTTCAGAGTCCCGCCCAAAAGATGGACCTGGGGGCAGGCTGTCTGTTGTGCTGAGCTCCAGCGAGAAAATGGTGGTGAAGGAAGCCCTGACCTCGCTCTGCGGCCCGGACAAGCTGATGTACGCCTCCGGAGCAGGCTTCAAGATCCTCTGTGTCATTCAGGGCCTGGCTGATGCTTACGTCCTCTCAGAGGGAAGCACCTTTAAGTGGGACTCCTGCGCCCCTCACGTCCTGCTCCGAGCCCTCGGAGGGGGAGTGGTGGACCTGGCTAAGTGTCTACAGTCCAGCTCTGGGGAACTGGATCAGCAGATTGAACTGACCTACCACCAGCCTTACACCGAGTGTAAAGGAGCAGACCGCTGGGCTAACCAGGGTGGCCTGGTGGCTTATCGAGACTGTTCTCAGCTCCGCAGCGTCATGGGAGCTCTGAAAGGCAAGCTGTAGTTGAAAAAGCAGTGGAAGTAATCAGCACGACCTGAAGCACTTCTTGTTGCATATATATGATCATATTAATGTTTTCTATATTACTAGAGAGAGGGAAAGGGGTACAGGATGAAATATTTTAATTATAAATAATACTGACTTATTTTAAACCAGATATATTTGCAAGTATATATTACAAGATGAACATCTGGTCTGGGACAAATACTATTTTCAAATACTGTCAGGTCTTCAATGGTTCTGAAGGGTGTAATCAATGAGTGGGTGCATAATCAGGGGCAAAAAACATGAAGCTGAACAAGATTGGGAACAAACAAGTGTCCCATGATCCTCACACGACTGTAAAGATGCAGGTTAGAAAGATTTGTCCAGAATGAGTACAACAGATCTCTTTTTGAAAGGGATGGAAAGAAAAACAGCTAAAAGCTGCTAAAAGGAACCTCCTTATCCTCAGACACAACAGACTGTTTTAATTTTATGACTCATCCAACCTGGAAAAGTCAGAATCTGACCGAGTTTGAACAACTACACAAAAGTAGCCAGTCTTTTCTCTGATGGTCTCGTTTGCTTATTTTAGGTCATCAGTATTAAAGCTGCTGTAAGTGATAAATATATATTTGAACAGTGATCACTGTTATAGAGTGTTTGATCAGTAACCCATGTCTCTCAATGAGGAAATACAATTTACCTGGGATCCCAGCCCACTTTGTCCAATCAGGACAGAGAACTACATAAATTCTCAATACTAGGAGTGCAGATCCTCCTGTTTGTACAAAGACGACAGAAAGTTAGCCAAAACGAGGAAAATATTTACAGCAGCTTGAAAATTGAGACTTGTTCATAATCAGTTAAAAGTTCAACTCAAATAATCAAATATATAAATGTCTATATAAATGTGTTTATTGCTAATATATCTTGTCTCTTTATGATTTTAAAAGCAAGAAACAGTGGATTTGTGTCATGGAGTGACAGGGTGAGTGAAAGGGTTGATCAACAACAATAAGTTTGGGAACCGCTGACCTGCATCTTTCCAGGCGAGGGACACTTGGTTCAATGCAGTAGAAGGTTTAGACAATCATAGGAAGGAACGTTTTTCAGAGTCAGTTTTACAAAACATTTTTATGAGCGAGAAGTTGATGTGTGCTTCCTCGCAGCTTCATCAAACTAAGAATCCTTTGTGAATTTGTTTACCTCAGACCTGATAATCATTTATTTAACATTGCTTGGCTTTTGATCAGTTTGTCTACATGTCGCACTGAGGTGTAATATTAGTCAGAAAGTAGGGTGCTCACTGCTGGACAGCTGAGGAACACATCACTGCCAGAGGAAAGGTAGCGTGGCAAGATTTCCCCTGAAGGATTTCTCTTGGGTTTTAAATTGCAATTATGAGAAGTGATATTACTAATTTTCAATCCTACCTAACCTGTAAAAGGCTTTAAAAAGACGAGTGAGCCTCAGAAACAGTGTGCAGGAATCCGCACCTCTCTGAAACAACTCCTTTTAAGGAGCAGAGAGATAGACATGCTCTGCCCTCTTTCCACAGCTGTAGCAGCATTAGTTAAAAAGGTCAGAGGAAGGAGAAGCCATATGAGGGAAAGCAGTGACATGGAGGGCCCTTTTCAGTAAAAATGAAATATTAAGCTAATTGTCGGGACGGCTCCTACGCAGGCTGACGAGCTCCTCTGAAGGACTGAAACACATTCTCATCAAGATGTTTGTAACCTTTCATTGTCACTGTGTATGTTTAAACTGACGCTGTTAAGCAACTGATGAGTCATTTTTGTGTGATGAGCATAAAACAGAACAACAATGTGCATATATGGAAATCATCTTTATTTTGAAAACCAGAGAAAGCGGGGGAAAGAAACCCAACAGTGATATTTTTAAAACTGTTTGCCAGCCAGGGAACTCGCATCATAATTCCCTACAAAAAACCCTGATGATTGTCAGATATTTTTTGCAATACTTCTGCATATTCTGTTTAAAAAATTGAAAAGAAACAAAAGAAATAATGTGTTGGCTCTTTCAGTGATCTCTTCGAACTGCTACCTTTAACATACAGCACTGTACATTCTCATGTCAAGGTGGACGTGGTGGGAAACAACGCACACTGCTTCACACGGTGGTTACAGCGGTGGATCCAGTTTCCTGAACAGGGACCGGGTTAGATAATTGACATTGTGTCATAAAATGTGGACAGGAACTTAGATGGTCAAGGCCTAAACAAGGACGTAAGATGGAAAAAGAGCAAAAGTGTTTATTTTGATCTCTCTCGATATCGTTCTGAATTCAAACCTGCCTGATTGGAAAAACAGAATAAGCTTAATTCTTATTTTTAAAGTTGGTTTCATTTGAAAAAGAGGGGCCTTTTCAGTTGGAAATAACTCGAAGCATGTCTTTGAAACTTACAATAGAGTCTATTTGACACATGAAAACAAACATGGCAAACTTAGTGTCCTAGTTCAATGAGCTCAAACAATAATTGGATCAAAGGTTTATCTTCCCAAGCTACCAGACAAACCCACATTACAATGCCATAAAACAGTTCTGATCTGTGTTTTATGGCTGTGCAACTCAAATGTTTTTTTCCCAAAAATGTGTCACTCACATTCTGATTCTACCCCCCCAAAAAAAATCTAAATTTGCAAATGAGCTGTTAGCATGGTGAGCTACACCTCCTACTCAGCTGCAGCTGGAGGAGTCTGGTTAGGCTAAATTACTGATGACTGTTGTGATGTTATTATCGGGGTGGGTGTGCAAATTAATACAAAAAAAAAAAAAATTGGAGACGGTACTTTTCATCATCAACTGTCAATACAAAAAAATAGCCTTTATCAAATGCCTTGTCACACATAACCATTTCACTACACTCTCACAATCTTCACATATCAGGTGTAAACAATATCAGATCTGCTCTCTTAAATTAAACTATGTTGAAAATTAAATCTTTATTTTTATGCAGTAATAAGAAACAAAAAACCCAAAATACAGCTTATTTAGTCTTTTCTTTTCTGGAGGGTAATCAGTTTTGATTTACACTTTCTGTAAATGTGTGACATTTTGAAAGCTGAACCACATCCAGGAGGAAAAAAAGCACACGTTGATAGCATGACTGCGAAACTTAACGAGACACATGATTGAATTTCTTTAATTCTAAGCTGTCAGGAGCCACTGAGATGTCACCGCAGACTAAAAACACAAATATGCAAAACAAAAAAAACAAAAAATGAGGACGGCTAGAAACAAATCTCTGGTTGCTGATTTGTCCTGAGCTGGGTGACGGTCGTGACAGTTCACTGATGTAGAAGCTTCACATGCTCTGAAACATAAAATGGCACTTAGCGGGAAGAAGCAGGACACTGGTGAAAATGGTCGACTAGAGCACTGTTTTCAAAAGCAGGCCGAACAATTGCACAAATTAACTATGAAATTAACATGTTGCAAAAATATAACACTTTTTTTTAAACTGTTGTCTCATCCAAGGCTTCTGAAGGCTATTGTGAAGTCATCAATGTTGAAACACAATGATGATAGTAAACTAAACAGCATTGTTTTTAGGCTTACTTCAGTGTTTGTAAGAGAAAATATCAACTTAACTCAATTTATGACTCAAATATGTGCTGTTGTTATTACTAACTTAGTAAATGGGTTTATCTGTGAATCAGCAGGGGGCAGTGTAGATCAATTAGATGTGGTCTTTTAAATAGCAATGAATAATTTTTTAAAGAAAAAGATCAACATTTCAAAATGTCAAGGGGTCACTTTTGAGGCCAAGTTTTTGAGGCCTTCTCACCACCTCCACTGAACTCAGTCCTGCTGTTAGATTTGAACCATTATGACGCCAATCAGCGGCTGAAACAATAAACAGAAGGCGGACTCCGGCTTGTTTGAATCCGAACAACTCAAAAGGACATTTTTTTTATAATTTTCACTCATTCATGTCCAGATTTCACATCTCGTCTACGCTGCAGGCTCACTGTCACATACATTTTCAGTGGGTGGTCTTATAATGCAGGGTGTGATTCTCGGGTAACTGCCACACAAATATCAGCATCCATTTTAGCCAAATCTTTAAATAGTTCATTTACTTACTCGGTTCTGAAATATCTAACCGTTGAAAGTGGACTACTAGAGAGAACAAATGTGTTGTTCCAGAACTCAAGAGAGATTCAGGTAATATTTAATTCTGCATAATGTTGGTTTAAGAGATAATTTGCATGTTTATGGTCATACAACAGTGGGGCCCTGATGCTGGAGGCTAACTGACCGTGACTTTTATTGACGTATTTACACTGACATATTCACTGTCGGCATACTACCAGAGTTTCACACCAAACTGTTGGATTTGACCATAAAAGGACAGCTTCAAAAAAATGCGGTCGCTGCATGTAAGTTCTAGAATTTTTTGCTGTTTTTGCACATTTAGTTCAGATGTGTCGGGTTTGGCAGTTTTTCGATTCATTTTTTTAAATATGGTGGGAGGAGGTGAGTAACACTGACACAGTGAAGCTGCCCAGATCGTTAGTTTCTCCATGTTGATTATAGTGATCCATGTATCGCTCTTTTTCGAGTGTCAGTTTCAGTTGGGAAACAATGCCGTACAGTATACCAACCTTATACAAAACATTAACAACAAAAGTGATGGAACTGAGGTGTTAAAACGCAGGTGAATAAATCATGCATCGCAGGATTTGGCAGGAAATTATGAAAGGTAAATGTTTTATTACAGCATCCCGATAAGGACTTCAATGCCAAGGCTACAGTCGTCTTAAGACCATCCAAAAATAAGGTGAAATGAGAGGTAAAGCACCATCACTGCTGTGTCTTCAACCCTCCTTCAATACTTCAGTCAACAGGCTCCTCTTCATAATCCAGTCTCTCTCTCTCTCTCTCTCTCTCTCTCTCTCTCTTTCTCCTCTGGCTGATCTGATGCAGCCTTACCCACATGAATCTGTTCAGATCTTGGCATGCCAACAGGCAGGCGAGAGACAAACATGGCCATTATTTATTGTGTCCCTGTGTTGTTATGTTGATACACTGAGAGGTCTACAGACTTCACCTCTGGAAGGGTTTGCGAACCTTCTTCCTCCTTCTGGGGGGTTTTCCACTTTCGGGCCATGTCTCACTGGACTCTGGCCGGTGGCCCCCCGGCATGTAGAAACCTGTCTGGCTTGGGGGAGGGGAGAACGGGGGCGCTCCAGCACCAGGCGGCTGGTGATTGGGCGGACCTGAGGGGAAGAAGCCCCCGTTGGCAGCCATGTCGTTTGGAGGTCCTCCCTTGAAGATGCGGTTGAAGAAGTCCTGTAAATCTGCAGGGTTGGTGGGACCGGGGGCGTGCTCTGAGGGTGCCCTGAGGGTGAAGGTTGGTAGATTCAGACATCTTTTGTACTGGAGCTTTGAATGTTTTTGCTTTTAGAATAGTAACATGTGAGCGCAATAAA
>CAEMYA010002158.1:4462628-4475892 GCA_903131615.1 Diplodus sargus
ATGTTGCTTTAAACATTAAGAGGGCTTGACTTCCAATAACATTTGCAAAATCACATTAAGTTTTTTAATAACTGATCATTTAATATGCCAGTCAATCGACACAGTTCACAGTAGATTATAGGGTGTTACAGGCACCATCTGCATGTAAGAAGATCCACTCGGTGCTCTTTATATGTATTTTACTGTACTGTAGTTTACATATTTACAAAACACTCCTCAGCCAACAACCTGGGTTTATTACATGTTCGAACATTTCTTCATCAAGACTTTTAAAACCACCATACTAAGAAACATATTGCTAAACTAAAGGTGGCTTAAGCAGTTTAAGACTCTTTTAGCTGACTTGGAATAGTGTGACAGTATGTGTTTTCACTGACTGTTTGTTGTGTGGTTTGTTTAATTTGCACATGCATTATACAAAATATTATATGTGTTGGTTTTGATGTTAAATTGACTTTTTCTTTATTGTCTTATAAACTCAGGGTGCAGATAAAAAAGAGAGGAACAGCTCTCATTGGGCCACCCTGTATAAATAAAGGTTGAATTAATATATGTTTCATCGGTTCTCTGACTAGCATTGGTTCTTTAAAGCAGCATTATGTAGAAATTGGCATTTTGCACGATTTGGCGCCCCCCACAGTTTCTGAGTGCGACACCACAGTCGTAAACACAAATCCAGATCTGTAACAATGTTTCAGACGTAATGTGGGTGCTGACTACAGACAAAACCATGACATCATGACATGGTAATGTGTTGAAAACTTGCATGTTGAAGTAACCATGTATGTAACGCTGTGATCCGACCCTCTCCCTGAAGCTACATAGTGCAGAAACAAGTGATAGCTGTGACAGAGACACCGTTCACCCTGTTACAAGACACTGAACCATCAACATGATTCTGAAGCTATGATATATATATATATAATGTAGCTTTAATTGACTTTGAAGTTAATTTCTGCATCATATCTCATCTCAGACTTTACCTTTCTCCTCAGACCTTGACATTAAAGTGGAGAGGCGGAGTTCGATAACAGCGTGCAGGAGCAGTAGCCCCTGCATCACCAAAGATGACTCTAACCACCGCGGGAAATGAAGAGGCCCCGACGTTCATCAGGGAACTTGCTCTTAGGCCTGCCACTGAACTCAGCCACACGGGCTGTTGCGGGGCAGGGTTTTTTTTTTTTTTTTTCATCACTGACGTCTGATGAGGAGAAGACTCATACCTGCTTCAAATTCAATTCAGTAAATGCCAGAATTTACCAGCGACTGAGATCATAAACTTGCAGTGACTTCTACATACTGAAGTTTAAAATGTTTTGACTTTATATTCAGTAAATATGTAGAAGAGACACTTTTTTGTTTTATTTTTTAAATACATGGACCAAATGTCCTGATGACGGAAAAAGAGTATCTGATTTTATCAAGGAAAAGCTGATAATTTGTCAATTTGTTGTGAGGAGTGTGTTTAAAGTGTTTCAGATGAATTGGGCTCAACACAGCAGGGGGCACTGCAACTTTGGAAATGGACTCCGAACCCGCGCTGTGACATGCTGTAGTTGTGCAAAGGAAATGTGGTTTCACAGGGAGACTTTTATCTACATTTACAGAAAGTTACAATATGAGAAGAGTCTGATAACGTTCTAAGCAACTCCTCACCCTCAGGAAACACATGGATGTTCTCGGTTCTGAAGTCAGTGTGTTAGATATTGTTTAAGACTCAAAAATTAGCGTTTGTGACATATGTTGATCTTGATTACACAAAAACCCCACCGTCAGGTTCAGAGGCCTTTCACCCTTTGCTGCACCATGAGATCAGGCATGCTGAGGTTCAAGAGGTATAAACACCTGGTTCTTCATCGTCCACTCTCTCACATCTTTCTGTAATGATGTTTTTTGCACAAGCGGCTGATTTGGTGTTCGCAAGAGATAATAGTTCAGGCTTTTCATTATCTTTTACTCTGTGGAAACGTGCTTATGACACCTTTTCTTAAGTCAGCGGCATGAAACGAGAGCGCAGATGATGACTCCGTCGATCTCCAGTCGATTTTACAGCTGGCTCTCTCGACATTGACTCCAGGTTTCAGGTTCTTGCTCGAGGGCCCTGCCCTACAGCAGCGATTGTACAGACTTTGAGGATTCTCCATCAAAAACTACACAGAAAGATTTTGAGAATTTAAAAAAAAGAAAAGACATTTACCACAGGAAATGTGGTGATTAGTGTAGTTTTTTGTGGGTAACTTACAATATGGAAGTGTGTTTTTAGGATGATTTCTGTAGTGTTAGATATTAACTAGGTGAACCTTATGTGAGTTTCCCTTTTTTTCTTATTTCTTATGTCATTTGAGACTCATAGTGAATTAGGGTGACTAATCTTTAGAAAAAGAAGAAAACTCATGCAGAGGTTTGCAGAAAGAAATCTCATGGTGCTTGACTCTTGATACAGCAGCTCCTACAAGCTACGTCAGCCTATTTGTCCCAGTTGAAATTGTTAAATGTGTTAAGACTTCATGTTATGACAAGGCTCGTGATAATTATTTTTGTAATCACAGAGTATGTCAGTGAGGTAGCTTGCTGTGCATCAGTTACACCTGCCTGTCTCTTGAGCATTAGTAACTTCCTCAGTTTATTATGTTGCAGAACAGATTATTTATTTTGTTACATCTCAATAAATGTTATTTTATTGCTTAAAGCCACGGAGTGTTGCATTGTTTTACCACAAAGGATCTTTTCTTTTTTCTTTTTTCCTTTTTCTTGGCACTTCCGATGTGTCAAAGAGGCTGCAGGAGTTGCGTCACACAGCCAGCAACACCTCTGCTGTCGTCTTGTTTGTTGCACTGACGCTCTGCACCGAGCCTCCGTGCCGGCATGACTCACCTGTGCCAGCGATGTCATCAGCACTCATCCACTCACAGCCCTCCCTCGCTTGATTTACAGACACCAGAGAAGATCAAGACACGCGATCTAAACCTCAGACAACTTCACTGAATTCATCTGGTTTGTTTTTTTATTTGTTTCTCTGTAGGTTAGCGTACAATTTATTCAACATTAATTGTTAAAATCAAGTGTTGCTATTACGAGGGATGGCAGTGTCTGTAGGTCAGTCCATCACTGAAATATCTCAACTTTTAGTACAAGACATTCATGGTCCCCATGAATCCTGCTGACTGTGGTGACTTTACTCTAGTGCAACCATGAAGTTGACGTTTTTGCTTTTTCTAAAAATAGACTCCATAGGATGGTTTGGCATGAAATGATTTACACACATTTGTGGTTTCAAGAGGATGATGGAAAAAAAAAAGACACTTTGAGTTTGAATTTAGTGCCACCTCATCTTAGAATTTCAATGTGTCCAGTGCTTTGGATCTCAACACGATACCTGCAAAGCTAATTAAGCGAAATGTTAAAATGCTAAGACGCTAAACTAAGATTGTGAATATTATGAGTTATAAATATCAACATGCTGAGATAATCATCATTATTAGTATTTAGCTCGAGGTAGCATACTGTAGACTCTCACTCATGTTCCTGAGTTACGCTCCCTCCACCACAGGACCAGTGACGAGAAACATGGTCAGATGTTACCGGGGATCTTTATATAAAAAGTTGCATTACCTTCTCTTAAAGGTCCAATGTATTGGATTAAGCTGCATGTATCAGTGAGGTTACAGATTGCAGCTGATTGAACACCCATCCCCTCACCCTCCTCTATAGTGGTCCTATCAAATGTCAGCATTTGGTTTGTCCATTCTGGGCTTCTGTAGAAACATGGTGGACTCAGTGGAAGAGGGCCCGCTCCCTCTGCAGATATAAAACTGCAACTACTCACTGCAAGGTAATGAAAACATAATATTTCTTACTTTCAGGTGATTATGCGCTAATGAAAACAGAGCTTTAAATATGATGTTCCATTTCTGCTTGTAAGTCTCCCCAAGTCAGACACACTGACGCACAGTCGAACACTTGCAGAAATACACCCAATTACACACCCACTACTTTTATTTAAATTAACTTTGTATGACTTTCAATGATGTGGTATAGAATGCCAGAACTACAATCTTTAACGTCATGTAAAACAGTCAGTGCGATCCCAAATTTTATTTGACACTGTTAGAAATAATATACCCCACAGACCTCTGAGGGTGTCCTCTGGTGTCTCACAAAAAGAAGTAAGCAGTGGATCCTTGAAGTCAAGTTTCAAGGTGGGGAAACCCAAGGATCGGACCATTTCCGGCACCTATCACAGATGCTTAATCAGATCAAGATAAGAGGAATGCGGAGGCCGGGTCAGCACTTTGAGCTCTTTGTCATCTTCCTCAAACTATTGCTGAGCCACAGAGGTAGGCGGTAGGTGTCAGAGAAATACCCACATGAATGCCAGGACCTAGGGTTTCCCTTTCCCATAGTGCACCCTGGTGCCATCTCTTCCCCAGGTAAAAGACACACACATGCCCAGCCATTCATGTGATGTAAAAGAAACCGTGATTGATGAGACCAGGTCACACTCTTACTTTGCACCATGGTCTTGTTCTGATGCTCAAAGGTGGAGAGGGCATGGGCACTCTGACTGGTGTACAGCTACGCAGCCCAATACACCTAAAGCTGCACTGTGTGTTCTGACAGCTTTCTGTCATAGTCACCATGTGCATTTTCAGAAATTAGTGCTCGGTTGCTCTTCCATAAGATCAGAAGTCTACTCTTCGCTCCTCATGCCTACCACTGACCCTTGGTTCACCAGTTGTGCCTCCTTGGACCACTTTTCATTGTCTAGACATCACAACTGTCCTGCCTCCAACACCTTCAAGACCTGACTGTTCTCACGTTGCCCAATATATCCCACCGCTCGACAGTTGTAATGACATGATCAGTGTTGTGCACTCACCTGTCAGAGGGTATGATGGTGTGGCTGATCAGTGTATAAATAAAGTTACTTGCCAACTGACTCACTTGATTATACATGAGCAACAATATCCAAGTTGTTTTTCTTTTTGTGTTTATGAGCGCAACAGATGAAGGGCGCCGCCTTCATCAATCAGCTGTCGGCACTACTAATTAGGGAGTTCAATCTTTGAGTCTATTCTTAGCCCGCGCTGTTTCCTCAGTAACACAGAGCTGAGCTGCAGACAGCTGGTCAGTCTAATCACGCTCCACCGCAAACATTTCAAAAGCAGCAAGATGACCACTGATGTAGTTAGGAAGTCCAATTGTCTGTATTCAAATCCCTGAAATATTCTGTAGGATCATCCAGATGAGGCAGACGTAGTTTTGAATGATGTTTACTGGGGTGTACAATAATGGTTCAGTGATAAAAGTTAATCAGATTAAAGGAATTGATTTGTGTTGCTTATCCAAGCTTGAAAAATATGACTGAACTGGGTGGGATAATTAAAGCAGTCTTGACAAGAAACTGTGTTCACGCTGAAGTGCAGAGATCAGCCAAGACGTGATGATCAGACAGTCTTCATCGTGCAGAAACAGCTTTTTCTGTCTCTAATTAAGAGTCTGCTTGTGAAATATTTGCATCTAAAACCAAAGCAAACAAAGTTACAGTTACATAATATTATATGTATATCATATATATCCATTGGCTGGCACTGATGAACACATTTCATAACAAGTTAATCATGTAATCTTGTAACAACCATGTCCGTTACATTTACAACAGACAGCAGGTGGAAACCTACCTATTCTATTTCTTACAATTGTCTTTACAGTTATCTTTTCAAACAACGACAACATTGTGTCTCCCTGTCCATAACTGTCAGTATTGGCCAATTTATGAACAGCACACAGAAGGTCTAATAAATAAAAAAAACAAAAACATAATTTACTATCCCAAATAAACACGACGGATATTTTTTGTCCTCCTGGACCAAGAAAAAGTAAGCATTTCACAGTGAAAGCTAAAATATTTTTATTTCAACAATGAACATCTTATTACAATTCCAACTGAATGCAAGCCATAAAGATCTACATGTTTTTGCTGTCACCACAGTGGAAAAGGCGTTTTCACAGGTACTATTATGAGCCACATTATGGCATCTGGGGAGGATCACATTCAGTACGGATGCTTCCACGTGAAAGACAGATGAATTACAAGATGAAACGTAGTTCTTGCAGGTCGAAACTACAAACTGAGCAGTGATTATATATGGTTAATAACTAATGCTCTGTGTGAGCCACATAGCTTAACCAGCGAGCGAACTACTGGTATCTGGCCAGGCAGAGACAGTTTTGGTGAGTTTTGGTGTAGTTTTGCTCAGGTCTGGATTGGCTTAGATTTACATCAGTTTCTACAGAAGAAAAAGTGTTTCTCTTCTAAACATAAATCTAAGAGACCTCGATCTCAAAATCTGGAAGATTTAAACCATGGCTACATGAGAGTACTATAGAAGAAACAGTTTTGTGTAATATGGGAAAATGAGTCTTTACAATACAATACCTCAGTGTTTTGCATACATCTGAAGCATGGGACGTCTATTTAAACCCTTCAGTTCACATTTCAGAGACAGAAAATCATGTCAGCATCTGCACAGTTCACCCAAACAGGCGAACAGCTAACCACATAAAGAACAGGTCTACTCAGTGCTGTTTCCAGAGGTTGAACTGCTCCATCACAGCACATCATATGAACATATATCTCATATATCGGGAGAAAAAGACGCATCGGTTTAGGTGATGTGGGTGTAAAGGTGTCGTAGGAACTCTCCTCTGGTGGTTGTGTCTCCGGGGAAAACCGCCTGGCAGAACTCACAAACGTTAGACTGCAGCGCCACGTCTGACATCAGCATCCCGTCAGACAGACTCCGCAAGTCGGGTCTGTCTGACGCAGGCATCTGACACAAACAAAGAAGGGGAGACATGGAGGTTTTGAGAAACAACAAGGACAGATCAGAGAGCCCCTGCCCTTGTCCAGTAAAGACACCTACCCTAACCGTGTGCATCGCCACGTCTCCACACAGATGATCTGCTTGCAACGCATTTCTTGAAGCATTCGAAGAAGCTCCTTGCCACATCAAGGAGTCCACGCTCAGCCGAGGTGCAACATTTTGCCCCAACTCCTGTTTTACCTTGGTCCGACGAGGCCCTTCCATACAGAGCTTGGACATATCTTCAGCGAGGAGATCAGAGAAAGTGCCCACATTTCTAGGGAGGCGATCGGCGATGCAACACTGTGCTGCAGCGCTGTGCGCTGTGGCTGTTAGTGGTTGAGGATTTTCAAGGAGACACGCAGGGATTTCTTGGGTGCACTGCACAGGGATGGACATCATATCACTCGCCTCCCCATTAGGAAGAGCTGCACCTGCAGGCAAAAAAGTGTTAAGTGAATCCTGACTGACGCATGTTTCTAAGGGTTTGAAGTTACAATAGATTTCATACACACCTTGCTGTTTCTGCAGAGCCGTTGTGAGTTGGTGTAACAGAGCTGCTTGTCTGAGGCAGAGTGACCTCAGGCGAAGGAACTCCTGGTACAGCTCACTGTACGCTTCCTCCATCTCACCAGCTCACAGATCTACAGCTAGTAAATGCAGGTCAATTCACAGAGCTGTACAGTAAACTTATATAACATACACTTGCATATATATGAATCACTCATTACTGACTACATGTGGGTGACATATTTTACAGTTTACAGACATGCTTGCGGCTTTGTGAGTCTGTACTTTGGTACAACAGTGATTTTAGCAAAATGCCAGTGTTAAGGAAACGCTCTCCGTTGTCATCTTAATTCAGAATGTTAGCATGCTGGTTAGTTTGAGCTAAACACAAAGCACAGCTGAGGCTGATAACAGTGTCTTTAGTTTGTGCAGGTATTTGCTTGTAAAACCAAACTTTTGGACGAATTGGTATTTCTGCCTGATGATGGCGCTAGATGAAAAGTCATAATAAAGTCATAAGAGCAAATATCTTGGGGCCTGACATTTTCACAGCAATCCATCCAATCATATGTTGTTGTCAAGATATTTCCATCCAACTCATGGTGGTGCCAGAGGGAAGGCTCAGGGGTCACTCAGGACCACTAGTAACACCAGTAACAAATAAATAAAACAAATCTATCCCATAAGTGAAGAGATATTCAAAGGTGCAGTCAGCAATTCTGGAGAAAGGTAGTTGATTGTTAAGTCTCATTCCCAGGTCGTTTAATGTCGATGCTTTGGGTTGGTGGCTCGGTTCGACACACTATTGTTTATTAAGTCTCATTTGAATGTGAATCAACAATCTTTCTCCAGAATCACCCACCCGACCTTTATGTCTGGATCCAAGTGGTGAACCGATCAACTGAAAAAGCCAATACTGCCAGGTCGGCTAGTGCTGTTGGGGTGTTTTGATAGTGATGAGATCTGATGATACTGATGATGTTCAACATTTTCCTGCTACTTCGAATGTTTTAGTGACCATTTGCACAATGTTTCTCCACTAACGTAATTTTTTTTTCTCCCTGCTGTACATCATTATCATACTATACATTTTGCCATATATAACCAAATCCAAATTAGACAGTGCGCAACAGTCAGGATTTTAAGAAATACTAAAGAATGAGTCCTCCACAAAATTACCAGAAACTGCAAAGAAGGCTTTAGTTAATTGAACTTCATATTTGATTTATTAGGTTAACTGTTCATATACTTTCTATGTATGTTATTTTACCAACAGATCAAAACACCATATTTCTGGGAAAAATGCTGAGGAATCTGCTCGTGGGGATCTTGGAGACTAAAATGTTTTAGGTGGCAAAAAATTCAAACTTCTTTGCTTATCATACAAAATATTCGTATTAAAGTCTTGGAAAATTACCAGTATGTGCAGTTTGATCCTGGACTATATCTACTGTATTTTTGTAGGTAACTTTTCCTGGACAAGCAGGCTCTGAGAGGAGGTCTTCCGCTGACCCTCGTCTTACAGATATACAACCACGACATACCTTTCTTTTAATTCGTCCTGTTTCAACCATGATGCATTGGCTCTCTGTGGATATACAAGGTGATTTCATATTGTCAGCGTACATCAGTTCTGATCTGCTTACCACCAAGTTCATGTGTCGCTTCTCCAAAAGATCTCCTTTCTTACAGCTGGGCCCGGGGTTCTTGTCGATCCTCATCGACATCGAACAAGCTTCCTGTTATTGTCCTGCAATCAGACACTGTCTCATTATGTAAATCCAGACTCAAATCCCATTGAATTTGTGACAGTGAATCCATTCTTCAGATGATGCCTCACCAACCACAGTGACTATAGGTCGAGTCTCTTTCTTCCAAAGTGAGTTAATGGAAATTATACTGGCTTACGTGTCAACACCTACTGCGCTGGAAAATGTTAAACATAAGGAAGTAACTCTTAAAACAGGGAAGTGAAACTCCTGTCATATAAAAAGGAACCTCACCATCATGCAGTTGACTTGTTACATGTGTCTGCAGAGGCTTTATTAGCAATGATTACACAGAGGAAAGAGTCAGGCTTTATTTTTAATGTTAATAGAGCACTGTTTCTCTCAACTTCATATGATTTAAAAATAATTTGACCGTCAGCGATTGTTACACTCAGTCTCTCCATCTGTTTTTTTTAAATGGTTTTGGCCGCTCATGTGATTTTCTTGTGCTGTGACGGAGAGGAAAGTAAGAAGAAGGCAGCACAGCCGAGTGTTTTAAAAAGTTGTTAGCCAATAGAAGGACAAAGGCATCTCCTGCCTGCTATTCATTGCCATAAATATTCCCAAGGAAACTCGACAGGGACAACATGGATCTCCATGAAATGCCTGTGTTGGGCTCTGGATCAGTGAGGCTGCATCCTCACACAAAATAGATTTTTATAAACCGTAAAAAATACAGCTGCAGCAATTAATTGATCAGTTGCCAACTATTTTAACAATCACCTACCCTGTTTGATTAATTGTTTAAGAAAAAAGGTCAAAAAATATTTGATTCCAGGTTCTTTAACGTGGATATTTTTATGGTGTTTGTGCAATTTTGTGGACAATACGATGGAACCGTCAATCTTTGGGAAACACAAATAAACGTATTTCACCATTTTCTGACATTTTTAAAATCAAAGTAGCTAATCGATGGAATTAAAATGAACATAATCGACAGTCGCAGCACTGATATAAATTGTGCATCTAGTGAAATAATGCCTCCCCACCACTTGTGAAAGATGGATTCAGATCTTTTACTCAAGCAAAATAAGCAATAATGCCCAAATCAGAGTCAGAGTCAGTCAGAAGGAAATTCTAATAATATTTTAGGGCAGTAAATCACTTCCAATACAGCATATTTTCATAAGTGCACAGTAGGTCTATGTTTCTATAAATGCAATCTTAATCTGTGAATTTAAATAATTTCCCAGTCTGGGATCATTAAAGTAATTTTATCTATCTATCTATCTAATTTAAATATAGTGAACAAAACGTTTAAAATTGCATACAATGGAAATGCTCAATACCCAATTAAACCACAAGTGACTTGAAGTGCAGCACTTGAGTAAACGTGGTGTTATATTGTCCATGTATGGTCACATCATCATGTGTCAGTCGGTTTCAATCCTTCTAACTCTCTAGCCTCTGTCCGAACTCACATTTGTCATACTTGTGTAATTTTCTCAGAAAAGTGGAAATGAAGACTCACTCTTCACTTACTCAACCTGATTTCTCTGTTTCACTATAAAACGCGGAACTCCATCCGAGATGTATTTCAGTTTGAGCCACAGATTACCCCCCTCCGTGAATCACAAGAAAAAAATAATAAAATGTACTCACACTCGAAGTGTCGTTTCATTCCCAGCAGGAAGTGCACACGCAGTGACTGCTGATGATGCCGATAGTCATAATCCCTCTCCTGGCCGGACTGGAAAAAAGGATCCGCACTTTACTGTGATGACGTCACGAACCCAACCTTAAACCGGAGTTCACCTGCGTCAAAGTGAGATACACCTGCCAAAATAACACTTCCTGCTCAGCGAGAGACCTTCAGAATAAAGGACGAACATGCTTGTGGTAGAGCACTAAAGATCTTTTCAGGGAGACCTTTGGACTGATTTTTTATTTTTTTTTAAATCAGCAACTGGATTGTCCGCTACGTTGCTCCCAATTTACCCTCAGGTCCCATAAGGTCATAATTCTATCTTGTTTGCATAATGATTATCATACTGTACAAGTTATGGATCTATATCTTGTGTACACAGGCTAATGACTTGTGCACATGTACAAAATGTGATCTCATGGGACTGGAGACAATCCAATTGCTGAATCTTCAGTCGTATTAGATGTTTGAGGCATATTTTTAATTTATTGTCAATTATCAAATATCAATTTTCAGAAGGCAAAGGCGCAACTGCACTGCTGGTGTTTTGGTTTAACTAGTGAGCGTGTTAAACGGTGACTTTTGGCCCAATGCATATGAGATGGATGGACTACAAGCAATCTATGTAGTGTTGAGCTGAAGACATCAAAACAACGGCAATACAAACAAAGCAGCAGGCCACGATTCACGCTGCACTTTGTTTTGAGATTAGTAATACCTGGCCAGCTTTCCTATGATTCACTGGGAACTAGCAAGCTTACATTCCAGCTCTGCTTTGAAACTAGATACCAGACGCAAAGATGGCACCCATTCAAAATAATGAGAACTGCTCGCCCGGCGCATATGACAAAAACATTTTGTTTACTTCCTGGTCGTGCGGATCGTTGAATATGTACAGTAGAGTTTCTCCAGCTGGCCTCGCCTGCAAGTTCCTGCTTGGTTCATGGAATTCACATTGTGATGACGTCACAGATTGTTTAAAAAACGCTTTTCTCAGCTTGAGGATTGTTTTACAGGTATAAAATCTCCATGGATTAAAATTTCATAATAGAAAGGGTCTTTGTTGACCTTGTTTGCAGTTCTTGGTGTCCTGTCAACACATTTACAGATGTTTTTTTTGTAATCGTGAAAAGGGGAAGATGCTTTTGGGTCCGCTGGGGAATTTTTCCTGCAGTGTATAGGAGTGGCCACTGGGCCAGATTAGAAACCAGGACTCAGTGGTTGATTAAAATCCATGCTCCCCTCTCACATTCACTAGTTTGGCGCTTTGACATGTAGGTGCTCTTATCTCTGATTGGTTGTAAGTATTTACAATTGCATACAAAGCGAGCCCCCTGGAAGACCGCCAGGCTTTGAAGCCAGTTTGATGTAGTGGCCAAACTATCACGTGACGCACTTTAGCCCAAATGAGTTCCCGCAAGTTTGCATAGTGAAAACAGGTGGATATCATTCTTTGAGCATTATGAACCCAGTGGAATGACTCGCTTCCCTTTCAGAATTTGGTCTGATAACATTTGGAAAGCCTAGAAGAGCCGCACAATTGAATCATTATTATCCCCATTGAAGGGAGCAGAGGGCTAAACCGTCAGTTAGCTGGCTCAACTGGCAAAGGGCCAGCAGAAATCTCACATGGAAAATCCCGGTAATTTCTTGACGTGAAGTCAAACTTTTTTGGCCCAGCAGCTTTCATGGAAATGGACGGCACTCCACGTGTGACGCTGTTATCCAGTTCTTATTATTCGTCCATGGTACAGAGGCATTTCGGTCTGCACCCATGGAAATTTGATATGAACTGAGAGGTTCAGGAAATACACATTTGCCAACTGGACTGGTACTAAGACTGATAGGAAAGTTATTATGGTCACTGGTAATAAACCATTCATCCATTTTCTTCTGCTTTTCTGTGGCTGGGTCACAGTAGCAGCAGGCTGAGCGAGGATTTTCAGATGTCCCTCTGTCGGGCCACATTTTTCAGCTCAGCTGGGAGTTGTGAGGAATTCCCAGGCCAGATGAGATATGCAATACCTCCAGTGAGCTCTGGGTCCATGGGGTCTCCTCCCAGTTTGATGTACCGAGAAAACTTCCAAAGGACGGCAGTCAGGAGGGATCTTCATCAGATGCCAGGACCACCTCAACTGACTCTTTTTTGACACGAAAGAGCAGCAGCTGTACTCAATTCGCATGTCTTAGCTCCTCACCCACAAGGTTAAGTCCAGCCACCCCATCCTCTGGCTCCATTTAGGCCCATTATGCAAGCTAGAATTTTGACCTCATGGTAGCGCTAGATGAAAAATTAAGTGATCAACAAGGTTATTATAATACAGTCTGGACCCAATTGGTGAACCGAGCAACACATTGGCAGACTGTCATTGAGCCACACTGGTCCAGTTTGTGAAATCTGTAAAGTCATCAGCATCTGATGACAGGTGTTAAACTTGTGAACCAGTGGGAGACAGGTGTGCTGAGCTGGAGCC
>CAEMYA010002158.1:4476570-4492569 GCA_903131615.1 Diplodus sargus
ATATCAAATGTTAGCAGCTTCTCAGCTCTCCGGAATTGTAGCAACGGTTTTCTGGCTAGCAGAGTGAATAGAGAGATGGCCCAGGCTACATACCGATCCTTCACACTACCTGACTCAACCACCCTAAATAGTGCGGTAGAGGAACTCGGGGAAACTCCCAATTACAAGTCAAAAAAACAAAACAGAATAAATTATTCCAAACGTTAGTGAGCTGTGATATTGTAAGAACTGGGGAGAACGAGAAAATGTTTTATAATCTAGCAGGAGAAAAGTGTAATCTATATACAACTTTGACCTGTTTGCTGTATGACCAGCATTTACAGAATTGATAGCAGTATTTAAATAGCCTAAATATTAAACATAGGATTTCCACATTTCATCTGTAATTCAAATACCCAGTTCATACCACCAGTCTCCACAAATGAATGAATGAATCAAAATTGAGACAAAGAGCCTTTAATGAATGGTTTAATTGTCAAGACACTGTCAAAAGCAGCATGAAGTGGTTTCTACTCATACAGTGGGTCGTCATATGAGACCTTAAATAGTGTTGCAATTGTAGAAAGAGGAAGAAAAATATTACGTTTAGAGCCACAACATCTGCTGCAGTTGCAGAAAGGAGGCAAGGCTTTCATTACCAGAGAATTCTCCCTTAGGCGTGATGCCCTCCTCCTCCTCAGTTGTGACGACCAGGTCCTCTTGAACAGGTCAAATCTGATCAGACTCTTATAAGAGGTTATTATGCTCATTTGTGGGTTCATAATTATATTTTGGGTTACTACTAAAACAAGTTTGCTTTAGTGTTCAAAAACAATTGAGTTTTCTCATACTGTCCAGTGCTGCAGCAGTGTATTACCCCTCAGTCTGAACCACTCTTGTTTTAGCTCCTGTCTCTTATAGGCCCCCCTCCCGAAAACCCAGTTTGCTCTGATTGGTCAGCTCACACATGCATGAGCCAGCACTGCTAGCAACAACGAAGCAGCTGTGCTATATTAATTGCATGCCAAACTAGCTGCATGGCATAAATTATGCAAATGTAACCTTTTTAACTCTCAAGATCTTTTACATGTACAAGAACATTTATAAAACACAAAAGAAAAGGAAAAAAAAAAAAAAAAAAAGATAGGGCTCCTTTTAAAGAGCTGTGGATTAAAGGGTTATTCCTTTACATGTCTGTCAGCCTCTGTTGGACTGTCCAGGAGTGCTGGAAGACATTAATGAGTACAAGGAGGGTGATCAGTCTGTAGCCATGCAGGTAACCAGGAAGAAAAAAATATTTAAATGGACAGCCAGATGCTGCTACTCTACTGACGTCCGCTGCATGAGTGGAGGCACCTTTGTTTCATTTAGAGAGGCCCTGATCACAGTTGCACAGTTAAACACATTCACACCTGGAAGGTGTCCAGTACAACCACAGTCTGATCTGGTGGCCACTGTTGGGCCAGTTGGAGTCAAGGGCCTTGATTAAGGGTTAGTGGTGGTATTGAGGGAGGAGCAAGCCCTGGCTTTAATTTTTCCCACCCACCCAGGGGAATTGAACCGGCAACCCTCCAATTATAATCTTGCCTCTCTACACTTCAGGCCACCCTTGGCCATAAGGTATCCTCAGGCCCATGTCTTTGAATCAAAGCTTGAAGCAACAAGACAAAGCCTCAACAACAGGCACAATGTATTCATGTGTACACACAAAACACATCTGATTTCCATTTGGGCTGAAAAGTAAACAGAAATGATGTACGGGTCAATTTACATATAGAGAGGGAAGTGAGATCTGATCACGAGCGGTCACTCGAGACGTGTTGAGAAGCATGATAATGTCAGCCGTGGACTGACGTATTTGAAGGGGTCCACTCGGGATCAGATCACCAAAGATGTATGTTAATGCCTGTTATAAACAGGCCCCGTGTGACAGCCTGTATGTTAAATCCTATTTTTAACAGCTCGTCATGTTTCCAAGGACGTGTGGGATCACTTCAACAGATGCAACAAGTAACGTTACTTCTCATGATGATGAATAATAATGAATTTACAGCACACATCACAGTTAAAGAGGCTTCATCTGTGGCCGTCCTCAGCACAGTGTGAATCGTCAATTGATGCTGTTATTTACATCTTATACTTTACCACCCCTCTGCGCTAGTGTGTTTGCTGGTTTGCACCATGTGTTTGCCCTGACCTTGACCCCTCCCTCAGCGTGAACACACACACACACACACACACATACACACTCACACGCCACACCACACCCTGTCCACCAGGCCCCCTCCTCAACCACCATCCCTTTGCACTTGATCCCTGTGTTGGGGCTCTCTAAAGTCTGTGTGTGTGCGTGCGTGCGTGCGTGCGTGCGTGCGTGCGTGCGTGCGTGCGTGCGTCCGTATGTGTGTGTGTGTGTGTGTGTGTGCTGGGGCTTTGCTGTGAATAACTTCCAGGCAGGCTGCCAAGAACTGTCATCTGCCAGTGCAACACTATCCATCCTGTCAATCTTGTTTTATAATTGTAACATTCTCATATTCTCCGGCTGAGCAGAGAGAAGTTTCCAACATAGTGAGACGCGCGAACACACACACACACACACACACACACACACACACACACACACACACACACACACACACACACACACAATGTCTTTGCTTCCTCAGCAGCATCCTCACATCGTATCAAGTACTTTTTTTAAAGCCATTGAGTTGTATTGTTTGTGGTTTGTGATATAAAACAGTCAGTTTTTTTTCCTGTTTGGATGTTGCTCCAAACACTTGTTCTCTTTCTCTTTTTTCTATCGAACAGGTTTGCAGAAGTGACATTCATCATTGCATTAAACAGGAAGAGTGTAAATTCATCTGACACACTCCCTTTGAAGCTAATATTAGTCTTTTTCTCCCCACCATAGTATCGATTTCATGGCTGTGAAGCACGAATACAAGCAAAATAAGTGCTGCTTGAAATCAAATGGAGACTCAAGGCTGCAAACTGCATGAGATAGACTGTCATATACTTCCTTAGAACCATTGGGGGGTAGCTTTGAAGAACGACATCCACTTCCAAGTGGTGACTCTATAGAGTTGTAAGACTCAAGGACACAACGAAGACAGCCATTAAATGTCCACCAGGTTTTTCACCACGATAATTCAGCCAGCTCACCATCCACTTATGAATTTAATCTTGCTGGGACTATAGGCTTAAGACGGGGACAGTTATCGCAAGGATGGCATGAGCAATGACGTCTGCCAGCTCATTTATCACCGGACTCTGTTAGTGAGAGAGACCAGATCCAATTACAGAGGTTTCTATGGGCTCAACAATGGCCTGCTATAAATACACTCACAGAGGGTTTTCCACACTCAACAGCACACCCACACACATACTAGTACTGTGGCACAAATACACAGTACGTGTACAAACGAATGTGTGTTTGGACGAACATGGGAGACGATTGAATTGGGTTGCCAACTTTGCTTGGACACTCATCATTGATCCTGTTTCTGAAACATAGTGAGTGACGCTGAGATGCTCTTAAACTAATATGAATATCTGCTTTTCTGAAGCGTGTGTGTAGGTGTGTGTGTGTAGGGTGTGTGTGCAATAAAAGGTATTTAGAATAAGTTAAAAAAAAGAAAAGGGAGGAAGGAAACACAGAAGCCCCCGCTGAGCACTTAACAGCTTCACAAAGTTATTTACAGCTCAATCCATCAATAAACGACAGGTGCAGCATCCACACAAACAAACCTATTAGCTTTCCTCCCGCTGGAACAATGTCCTCTCCAGCAAATCAGATGCACACACATACAAACACACACACACACACACACACACACAGACTCAAGCACCAGCATCTTTGTGACAGACCAATTCATAAGTCTTTTATGTTTCCTGTATGTGCTTCATTCATTCATCACTGTAGATGTAATTCTGGCAACACATTCTGGTCTGACATTCAAACATTTTTCTTGAGTAAAAAACAGGTAAGAAAAATACACTTCAAGGTTTTAAAATGAAAATACCTTTGTTATGTTATAATTTAATATAATATTTCACTTTTGTTCTGACATTCATCGCCCTCAGAGGATGAAACCTGATGACTTCTGTGAACTGTCTTCTCGTGAGCTTCACATTTGTTTTTTTGTAGCAAATGTCACAGCCATTGGAAAGATTGCCATGAGCAACAACTAGGAACCTTAACCTTTTTATTGCAATTTGGCCGATGTTAGCATGCCAATATACCTAAGATGGTAAACATGGTATTGTAAACATCAGAATGTTAGCATTGTCACTGTGAGCCTGCTAGCATTTAGCTCAAAGCACAATGTAGCCTTAGTACAGCCTCATAGAGCTGCTAATCTGTCTTAGTGTCATTGCTAATGCATTTCAAGTCAATTTAAAGACACATTTTCTTGCAATTTTCAATGATGTATTGTTGTGAAGAGACTTTTGGACCAGAGACTTCACTGCAGCCAAGTCTGGGCTGTCTTCGGTAGTTTTTGTTCTAATAGCCTGCAGGCACTGGGAAGGGTTCTTTCAACATGATAATATTGACACTGGTGTTCTCTGGTTCACCTCTTTGTGTTTCAAAGCCTTGCAAGTAAACAGCATTATACTTATTGCACAATCAGGCTAGTAACTGTAATGCTGTCCAATAATAAAGAAGCTTGGCTTTATCAGGTGGTTAGGAGCTCACGAATGGGCAGGATTGTACATGTACATCTTTTTCTGCACAATGTGTGTATTGTGCAGCTGCATTTATAAAAGAAAATTATTTAAAAGTCATCATATTTGTATTTAAGACTATAAGGGACATCTTTAAAGGGATATTCCGGTGTCAGTTTAATCCATTGTCTAACACACGGTGACACTGAGTAAGAACCCCCCACGAGAGATCAAGCTTGCTGCCCGCTAGGTTGCAGAACCTCAGAAATGACCGCACGATAACAATACATTGCAGTATACGCCTCCAACAAGATACCGCCATCAAAAAAACACTAATAATTCCAGAACAGCACCAAACTTTACAACAGCACAAATAGGGTCTCAGCATATAGTTTGAGGCATCAAACCTCTCCTGGTTTAGCTGGATTGCTATTGTAAAGTGAACGCAACTCACCACTCTCCTGCCGCAGCTTCCTGTTGTGGGGAAGTCCCTGCGAGTGGTTCTGCTGACTTAAGGACCCAGTTTAGATGCTTCGGGCATTTGATTAGGGTACCTCTTAGACGCATCACTTTGCAGGATTTCTCGACACAACCAACTGGGAAGAGACCCAGAACCCGCTGAAGGGATTATGTATCTCATTTGGCCTTAGAAGAACTCAGTATCCCCCGGGAGGAGTTGGAAAGCATTGCTATGGAGAAGGACATCTGGAATACCCTACGCATGGATGGATGGATGGATGGCTGGTCGTTAGCTAACTAGTATACCTTCCATTGCTAATGAACAGCCGGTACATGCTCGTCATGCCTCTCACTAGCTTTCTGTTTATATGATGATGGTTGTGGTTGTACTTCATTAATCCCTCATCTCTGCCATCGTAGACACTGAAACAGAAGAGGTAAAAACAGAGGATTGTAAATTTAGACATTATTGTACAATATATATTATCAGTGAGTTATTATTAATTAATCCAATGCATTATTGAAATTTAAAGCACTTCCTCCCCTGGAGTTCAAGGCTATGATCTTGGTGCAGAGGCCGACTGTAAAACCTGGAGCTCAACATGCCTGTGCAACAAATCACCATGACAAGTGAGCCGCATATTACTGGTCAGAACATAATCTGTCCTGTGTGTTCAGGGTGTAAGGCTACAGTTTGTCCCCGAATGCAGAGTGTTGTGTGTCAAGGCACAGGTCAAAAGTTAAGGGGCCAATGGCAGCTCCAGATGGTACCTTTCCACTTTTGGAAAGAGATGGTGTCAAGGAACAGTAACAGTTAAAACATGAGATGTTTTCACAGGGGAATGTATTTTGAGTTTGGGTTTGAGCAGTAAAGTTAAAGACAAATACAAATTTAGTTGGAACCAGTGAACCCTCTTATGAAACAGTACTCGTCTGCTGTTCCCATTACATCTGACTTGGTCAGCGTGCTTGCCATTTTGTAACATAATGAACTTCTCAATGTTAGCAAGCTTTCATGCTGCCTCCTCCTCTCTTCTCCCCTTGTCCCGTTTTTTCCACTCTGTCTGCCAGTACCAAAATCCAGATGACTGGAACGTGGTGTACAGTAGGATCAGGTGTCGGGCGGCTGAATGCAGTCGGTCCTGCAGTCTGCTGTGGTTGAGGGCGGCATGGTGTCGTCTTCCCTTTGGTCAGGGATATTGCCAACATTAACGCCATGTGTGACAAAACAACACAGACTCAGTGAAAAGGAGATGAAGGACTACTTTTGGTCGCTTTTCATCACGTCATTAATATGTAACAAGCTTCAGCACGTTGAGAGCTGTGTTAAATCGCCTCACCTTGCCAGACTTATGGCCACACTTTGTTTTAGTGCTCTGCCAGCCCATGTTTCCAATACAGCTTTCCTGTTTCCTACATGGCACCAATAACTGGGAAACATTTTCTAGATTCTTCTTATGAGATAGACCTAGGGATGTTTTACATTTTTCTGTCAACAAATATCATCCCAAAAAAATCAGTTGATCTTACAAACAAGTTTTACCGATGGCCAAAGCCTGATATAGCTTACACAATGACAATTACTGATATCAGTTTCAGTTACATTTGTATTCGACAGCCCGACACTCATTAACCAATAACCTACTGGTCGAAAAAAGCAAAATGTTGTGAAAAACTAGAGGCGCTGATTAAGTTGGGTGGCTGTGCCTCCAGGGGTAGAGCCAGCATCTTGTTATCGGAAGGTCGCTGGTTTGATTCCCCTGGTTTGCATGTTGAAGTGTCCTCATCAAGATACTGAACCCCTAAACTGCTCCTGATGTGCTGGTTGGCCACTTGCAGGGCAGCCAGCAACATCATTGTATTAATCTATGAATTACTGTAGTTGTAGTTAGTTGTGCAGTTTACTTTTGCGTGTGAGAGCTGTCCAGCAGTCGCATGAGTCGCAGAGCTAATGTTAGCTGTGACGTTTAGCTCATCCTTCCTCCTCTCAAAGTGCTCTTCCATGTGTTTTGTCACAGTAGCTCTGGACCACAGTGACTGCAGTATCTGCTTGGATCTCCGCATCCCACTTTCAACCCCGGCTGGCAGCAACGTAATCTTGAGGTGCAAGCCATCCTCAGACAGGGCAAGATGGTGTGTGTTCTTAATGTGGTAATCATATTGCTTGTACTACTACTAAGCAATTTAACTTACATGTACATCAGACTTTGTTGCCTTTCTGGAGGAAACGCTCCCACACTGTGAAGCATGCTTCACTTTGTTGACTGCACTCGCGAAGCCATTGCATACGCGTGTCAGACAGCAATGACACTGCCAACAGTGGAAGCTGAAATGTTTCATTATGGAGATCACAAGCTAATTGTTTCATTATCTTGAGATAATGAGATGATCAACCCTGTATCATGAGAAAACAAACGGTTGCTTCCTCTTATTACTTATGATTATCAGATATCAGGAGTGCCATGTCAGCATGCAAGGTGATCTCTCAACAACAGAGGCAGCTGATTTACGAAAATATCAGATCAAGGATTACCTGTTATTGATCTGTAACAGACCAAACCTCAATCTTGCAAAGTTATTTTCGAACTGTAGTTTACCGTTCAAACGCCCACTAGTGCGGTTCTCATTTTTTGTTTGTATCCAACTGGACAGTAACTCTTCTCCTTTAAGGTGACTCATGTATGAAAGCTGCACCGTCACTACAGACAGCTGTAATGTAAACACTCTCATATCAAATCACAAGGGGAAAATGGAAAAAAGTTTATGAAAAGGGGATATTGTTTGCTGTGAAAGTCCCAACGCACCCCACAGTGCGTATTATGTCATGGTCCAATCTTATGACTCTCATGAAGTGTTTTCCTTCTCGTTATAAATGATGTTGCTGTCATGAGTAAGCAAGCCGTATTAGCACAGCATGGCACAGAAATTCTCAACTTCTCTACAACAAAATCAAAGTATTGGATAAAAAGTTGGAACTGATCGTGGTTCCAGAGGAGAAGTCATGTGATCACTAGAGTTATTAGGGGAACATTGAGGCATTTCACCAAATACCAGTGAAAGCCCAAAATCAGGGGATTACCAAAGGTCACCAGGAATCATCTTCTGGGAACCATTGGTCTTTGTTCAAAATTTCATGACAATACACTTAACAAAAAGCCACACTGTTACATTTGTTGACGTGTTCCTACCTAACAATGAACATACAGTTCTGCTGCTTCAAATACTCAGTCATGTGACCTATCCACAGCTGAAATCAACAAATAGACAATGTAAACCAGTTTGAATAACATTTGCTAAAAGAAAAACTACAGTGTTCAGCTGTTTCAGGAAATGAGTTAGTCTCTTGAGAAAATAAAAGTCTTGGTGATGACTAAGTCTTCAGTAGAATATAGGCTTGTGGCTGAGAGAGAGTGGGGAAGTCAGAAAGAATGAACAGAAGCACTGACACGTTGTTGGTTTTGGTCTTTTCATGTGATTAAATATCACATGATATCGAAGCAAATACTTCCAAAGACAGAAAACAAAATACACATTGCTTGAATTTGACACCTGGATTCAGTTACGTTATAGAGAAATACTCTTCTTCCCCTTCAGAAACTAGAGGAAACTAAAGACACATTTGCAGAGGCAGTACATAGAAAATCTTTTTTTTTTCACAGGTCTAATGACCCAGAGGAAATATATCTCACCATTTACCAGAATTTAAACAAAGGCAGACAGTGGTGTATTTTCAAAAAGATTTAATATCAAATATTCTCTTTTAATACTCCTGCACCCTTTTTTACGAAAGCCCCTGGCATTTCTTTCAAAGTCCACACACACGTCCCAAACAACACACGTACAGTAGGAGAAACAAGTATTCTTCATACTGTTTGAGCACCGTTTTAAGTGCTCGTAGCTGCTCATCTTCTCATCACATTTCACTGTGATTCCTTAAGATATTCCTTAAGTTCATTTTGAGATGAAAATAAAAAATAAATCCAACATGTTAAAAAAAAAAAAACACAAAAACACAAAAAAACCTGCACAATTCAGAAGAATGTGGAAGACAGTAGGAGAGTTTTACGCACACGGAGCTGTGGTTCAAAACACATGCGGCCAAAGACAAGGAACAATGTCGAACGTGAAACGTCTGCTTATGCATGCTGATTTTCAAGCGTTGTTGGGGTAAAAAACAAATCACAGAAAAGGTAGACTGTGGCTAATTGTGGATATGAAGAGACTCTGAAATGTGCTGTGACTTAATTTTAATCTGAACGGCTCTGCTGTAGTCATGAATTTCACTGGCTCACATGTGAACAGGATTTAGTTCTTGCAGATCCTAAACCACCTGTCATCGCTTGGTGTCCTTCCAGTTTAGCAGTGAGAAGAGTGTGCGGTCAAGTATTATGTGCTCTTTGTCAAACTGTACCGACACATCCTTCAGGAACATTGTATCAAAAGCTGGCACTGACCTGAAATCACATTCATCATTCATGAGAACGAAATTAATTCTGATGGTGACATAGAAGCAGATCGGTTAATTTCTGCAATATATGGGTCTCACTGCATGGGATGTTTGGAATGAAAATTCACTTAGTGTCACTTATTACAGTTAGAGGGCTGAGGCTATATAAAAGGCACTTTCATTCAGCAAGTCCATTTTTTGTTCTTAAAAGCCCTGGAAATATGTTGTTACAAGGAACAGTGACCCTGCCAGCATCCGCCTTTACAAGGTGAGCAAAATGGCAGCACAAGAGTTATGGCAGAACGTTTAGTTTAGTTTAAGGCAATAAGGTTTGTAACTGGTAGTATCAAAATAAAAGTAAACTTTGGTCCGAGACCTTCCACAGGAGCACAATTAGGACTAAAACTATCGTTTGTGATACAAAGGAATTAGTAAAAAGTTTCCCTTTTGAAAAGTAGGACTCTATAAAGCTCTTTCTCTAGCTCAGCTTCTTAGTGGGATCGAAAAGCAACTTTGAAAACATGCTTTTTAAGAGGTTAGTGTGTTTCTTTTGTTTTTAAAAAGCTGATTGTGTAACATTGCATTGCATCTACCCAAATATCCACGTCTTACTAGCTGCATAGCAGGACACATTCACACACGTAGCACAGCAATAAAGACATTTTACAAATGCACACAAAAACACGTATAAACTGTGATCTGAACTCTGAATACCATCTTTGCTCTGTCTATGACAGTTTCATTGAACTGAAGTAAATATATATATAGGTACTCACACAGGTACCATGTATTGAATTTAAAACTTAATGTTAGAAAAATAATGGTCTCTTGAACAATGTCAGACATTTGTCGGCACACACGTCAGTGTGACAGATGGAGGTTCACCAGTAGAGTCCAATGATAAAACTTCACATTAAGTGCTTTCTGTCTGTCATTTTTACAAATATCACAGTCGTGTTCATGTTTTTTTTCAGAAGGGAAGAGTATCCATGAAGATTTTCTCCACTATCGGTGGAGGGGGGACCAGGTCCTCCAGTTTCAGGTAGAAGATGCGCTGTAGGCCTTGTGTGCATAGAGTCCTCAGTTCAGGGAGTTTACCCAGAAGACGAGAAAGATAGTTGGGCTGGGTCCGGCTGGCCTCTGGTCCGTTCCCGCTCACGTGTTCCCTTAAACAAGTGATCAGATGATTCTGAAAGTCCTCCACCCGCTTGGGCTCTTTGAGGCCATGGCGATCTAGATGTAAAATATGTTTTTGTTAAAAAGATAGCTCTGAATAAAAACATCAAATTCAAATGCAATCAGATTCTCTGGGATGAAAAGCGAACAGAAACTCTCACCGGTGATGATAACTAGCGCTGCGAGGCAGGCAAACAAGGAGATGTCTAAGTTCATGCGGTGCAGGCTATGGGAGAAATCCATGATGGAGTCGATCCAGTCACCGAAACTGCGAACACACTGCAGTCGGTGGAGGACCACGCCGTTACAGAAGATCAGCTTGTTCTTTTCAGGATTGGACCTGCACAGTTTCAAATCAAGAGAACACTCAGCATACTGAAGGGGGAAATGAGTCTAATGAAACAGAAGTTAACGTCGTTAAAAGCAGCCGACCTGTATGCGAGTCGCAGGATGAAGAGCTCGACGAAGGCAGATTCGAGGAGCAGCTCCTGGTCCTCTGTGCAGAAATCTGTGAATCCTGGGATGGTTTCAGCCCAGATTCTTATCACATCCAAAGAGCCCGTCAGCAGGTCATAAAACTGCTGGATGTCACCAGCGTCCTCCTTTTCTTTCAGGTTGACAACTGTCTCCTGGTACTGAGAGGGGCAGAGGTGGGGAGAGTCAGTGCTATTGTACAGAACTGCAAATACCCTCAGTGAGCTGTTCACTGTCTATGCTTTCAGCCTCCATCCTGTACTGAGGTTAACTGTAACCGATCTGATTGATACAAAGGAACTCTGGACATGGTGCAAGTTGTGAGGTTTACCTTGGAGTAGTCGAGCTTGCCAATGGTCGGGTTTGAGTCTAAATGAGCCCTCACAAGAGAAGCTATGATGTTGACACTGGTGGTTGTGGATGAAGGCTCAGCCGGAGTCTTGGGTTTGGAGGGCAGACGACCCCGGCGACCTTTCAGGCTGTCTGTGCGAACAACTAAGAAAGAGACAGAGAAGAAGAGATAAGCACTTCAAGCACACATTTGTGACTCTCACATGGCCATTGCTGCACAACGCAATTTCAAAAACAACTACTGTATCAGTTTCGGTTTCCCTTTTTCTGCAGCTGGCACTGTGCAGCTCTGGTTACATATTAGCTTTGGTTTCACAAGACTGTCATTACAAACCCCTCGGTTTGTCATCGTCACTGGTAGCTGTAAGAGAGTCTGACTTTGCATTACCTTCTTTGACCATTCCCACTGCAAGACATTTCTGGAAACGGCAGAACTGGCAACGGTTTCTCCTCCTCTTGTCCACCGGACAGTCTTTATTGGCGAGGCAGACATACTTTGCATTTTTCTGTACAGTTCGCTGTCAAACAAGGAAAAAAGAAATACATTACTTTCAGTATACAATCCTGCATGCATATACAGAAATGCACCGATGCAGTTCCTTTTTTTGTCTTTTTAAATTTTGTATTATTGAGTCATTTGTCCAAAAATTTCACTAGTTTTGCAACTGCAGTTCTTTTGACGCCTTCCGGAACAACAATACATTTGGTATTGGTGTTACCAAATAACCACTGGTCCGTTATATTATTTCATTGAATAGCTCAGTAGCATAGTATGACCAACCACTGTATTTTCGAAGGTGAAACATATCAATATTTCAGAGTTTATAAAATTAGTGTAATGATACCATTTTGATGCTTCCAGATGTTGTGGCATCAGCGGACTAAATGAAAAGCATCATTACCTCGAGTAAAATTACGTATTTCTCTGAACATTGACGGATTATTTACATCAACAACTGAACAAAATATATAACATGGTCATGTCCTTTTTAAGTCGTTTTATGCAAAAATATTGCATATTACCTCTTCATACAAAAACACAACACAAGGAAACACTTTCAATAAGGATCACTTATGTTTTGTGTTGTAACCAAGATGCGCCTGGTGCAAAAACTTTGAACATTTGAACTTGTCTTTGCCGTTTCTGTACAAACATTTCTTGTTACTTATTGAGATGTACACTGATATAGATATATGTTGTCTCCGTCAGACTCTACTCAGTAGAATAAACCAGCAAAATGCTATACAGCTTTTTACCTTGAAGAATCCTTTGCAGCCCTCACAGGTGCGGACTCCATAGTGCTGACAGGATGCATTGTCACCACAGACGGCACAGCGGCCCTCAGTGGATCCTGGGTTGTGGGTTTTTGGAGACATCAAGGTGCTCTCCACTAGCCTGGGGCTCTCCAGCGATCTGTGCTCCAAGGACATGGGGGGACAATGAAGAGGAGAGAGATGCTGCTGAGGGGACAGGAAGAAAGGGTCGTCCTGGCCTGGCTGAACATCCTGATGCTGCCCCAGGGGAGAGTGCTGCTCTGGTGTGGGGCTGAAGGTGAAAAAGGAGAGCTGCTGGGCCATGGCCGGCTTATCAGCCACAGAGGACGGGGGGGCCTGGGGGTAGGGGCTGAAAGGGGAATCCCAGACAGGTGCAGGTTGGGCCTGAAAGCCCGGTGTCGGAGGGGAAGCAGCAGCATAAACCGGGCTGCCATAGTAGTCGGAGCCACATGAAGACAGCGTTTCATCAAAGCAGCTGAGCGCAAAGGATCCTGGGTAACAGCCGTACACCTGGAGATCATCCAGCTTCAAGGCTTGGCTCTGCATCTGAGGGCAGGAGTTCTCGGCCACCGCGGCGGGGCTGAATGAAACAGTAGAGGCAGGAGAGGAGGTGGTAATCTTGCAGGAATATGCATCGAACTCCCCCATGTAGCCAGTCCCCACCAAGGTATTGATGCTGGGCAATGAAGATGTAGACAGCTGGTCCTTTTGGCCACTGATGTCCATCATCAGCTTGGCACTTAGGTCAGGATTCAGGAACTCGGAGCTGAAGTAGGCGTCATGGGGCAGTGAGGCATACTGGGCTTGGACACAGGGCATCTCTAGGACGGAGCACAGCAACAGTCAGTCAAAGTAGTTCCAAATGCTTGTCCATGTGAGATACATTTTGTTTATGTTTATTTCATTTTATGTCATACACCTTAGAGATTGTGGAAACGTGATATGTGATTTAAGGCTATTTAAATAAAATTAACTTGACTTGAACTGACTTAAACTTGATGTAAACAATTGTAACAAATTCAAATTTCAAAGTTGTGCTTCCAAAAAAAACCAATACTTTTTTTTCTAAATAAAAGCATGACCTGCTTTTGCTTTAACATCACTGGGGATAGGTAGCTGATAAGAAGTTGTCTGTTTAAACATATGTACTTTATGTGACAATGAAGTTCAGACATCCTAATAAATCATATACTACTTAATACTTGCTTAAATCAATTGGGTCAGCATTTTTTCGAATCCCCCCTCTGAAACCATCCAAACAGTAGCTGACACTAACACCCTGAACATTTCTCTGGCTTCATGGCCAATCTTTAGAAAATGCAGCGGGTGGTCCAGTGGAGCAATCAGACCAGATATATTGTCACATATTGTGTTACTGGCTGTTAATGCTCTGAAAACCTCTTTCAGTGCAGGGTAACCCTTTTACACAGGGAGTACTGCAGATTATATTTCAAAGTGGGCTAAATGCCAGCTGAAATGGGAAAGGTGGCAAAGCCTATTTTTGTGTGTGCGTGCGTGTGTGTGCCTCTGCACGGTTGGCTGAATGGGCGTGTATCTGCAAGTGCAAACTTCCTCACTCTACACACCTGAGCATTGTTCCAAAACTGCTCGAACTTAAATCAAATCATTCAATTATTTTTCCTAAACTTACAATCGAGCTCGACCTATGTGGGGAGCACACTGTTCAAGTGTCCAACATGTGTCTTATGTCCTATAAATACACCATAGTGTACTCTATACGTCTTCCAGTCCCGTATAGCAACAGTAATAGACACATGCATGGAAGACACTACACGAAAATCATGAGAAGGTTGTTGCTGGTAATGTAGATCAGTCAGCTGGAGCAGCAGGAATGACACACCACTATACTCTACTTTACTTGGACTAATAATCATGTAACAAGACTTGCGGTTTGCACTCAGTTGCCAAGTTTCACCTAATGAGCTAAAACTAATTTTCTGCAGAATGTCGAGGCTGGAATTTGCTTTTTTTTATATTTTGTACACCTCATTTCTATCAGTGAGGGTACGGATAACAGATCAAATCTGTTGAAAACTATTTCCCAGTGATTACTGGGATTCAGTTTTCAATAGATTTGATCTGTTATCTGTTTATTATTACTACCTTCATAAAGATGGGAGAGGCAGTATTAGTTTTGGCAAGGTATAACAACAAACTTGATTGTCTAGCAAACAAATAAGTATAAGTATTAGGCTGAATATGGTTGTTTTATTCAGTCAGTTTTGTTCCGTGTGCTTTAATTACTCTAGAAGTAGTTATAATGATGCATAAAGGCAAACGTACACATATAACCCTCACCTCAGCACTAATGTGCCACACTGAATAAATAAATATTCATACATGCAACGAAAAACAGTCAATTTTCTCTCACCTGGTTCATGTAAATATCCAGATTTTGAAGCTTTTCATTTATTCCAAAAGAGTAAAACTGATGAATGTCACCTCTGCCAGCTGCTGTCAGCACACACACTCATTCAAACACATTCACACACACACACTGGGTCAGACCAATGCAGGAGACTCCACACACTCTTGTTTTATTTTGGCTGCGTCGACAAAAGGGCGGGTCCATGCCCAAACATGGTGAACGGGGCGGTGGAACGTTCCGGGTCGTCAGCCAATCGGCGCCGGGATTGGTACAGACGTTCTTCCGTGTGACGCACGCACGGGATTCCATTGACGTAAGAGTCGGGGGAGCGTGCGTTCTAAATATAAACCAGAACGACAGCGGGGCTCACGTGGGGCTATTACTAGATGAAAAGTGCTAAAAATAGCTGTAGTTTGGAGGTGCAGACGTTTTATGACTGGAAATGAAGATTATGGTACATTACGACAGGAAGGTGTGTTATCACGTGACACAGCAGGAAACACCTGTATACGTTTTCTGGATAAAATGTCCCACGAAATTGGTACCATGTGTCAAAACTAAACTTTTCGAGGAATACGTACACACATATATTCAGCATCTACAATGTAAACACTTGTTTTGTTTTTTAAACAAAGACTTGATATATTTATTCATGATTTTACAGACATACTTTTACCCATAATTTATTAAGGCCTGATTTTAAAAGACATTTTGACATAGAAATGCATGGAATGATAAAAACGGCCTGTATTAAACTCTAAATTGAACTATTTCAGTGTCG
>CAEMYA010002158.1:4492729-4534566 GCA_903131615.1 Diplodus sargus
TAATTTATTAAGGCCTGATTTTAAAAGACATTTTGACATAGAAATGTATGGAATGATAAAAACGGCCTGTATTCAACTCTAAATTGAACTATTTCAGTGTTGTGTTTTTGTTATACAGTGTTTTGCTTTTAGTTATATTGATTATTAAGTTATAATGTTTCTCTGTGTTATGGGGGGGGGTACAATAAAACCCTCATCAATAAATGGTAAATTTATAGTTAATTCAATTTAGTTAATAGTTTTTTCACTTTTAACACATGATAAAATGCTTTATAAACCATTTATCAAGCAACTGATTTTTTTGAGTTGAAATTGATGTTAATAATAATTTGTAAATGCTTAATAGATAGTGTGTAGTTTAACCATACATATTATTTGGGATGGCCATTGCAAAGTTGCAACTGATAGAATAGAATAGAATAGAATAGAATAGAATAAAATAGCTTTATTGTCCAGCCAAAACAGGAAAGTTTTCTCTGGTCTCACTAGGAAAATATATTTGTGAACCCTTAAAATTGCTAATCAAAATGTTTTAAATGGCATTTCTTTGAGACTCTTGATACATTCTTTGACTCCTAAAAATCATATGTAATATGTATGTAATAAAAGAAGCCACATCCAGACAGACTGTATCGTGCTATCTCATTTGTGCCCTTCTACATAATTAGTCCCACAAACAGGGCCGTAGAAAAAAATGTCTTGACCCCATATTCTCTGTGGGCCTCTCACCACATCCAAGGATATTTATTCCCCCTTCACATGATCAGAGCCCTCTACTCAGCACCGCCTCAGCCATACACACACCTGAAAATTACAACTGTTTACCCTTTAAATCTAAGAGGTATGAAATGACAAACCATGCCCATGTCACATCCATATGTCATCATCAGCGACAGACATTTTGCACTATGGATGTCACAGCCGCAGCAGCAGGTGTCTGTTTCCCAGCATCAATTAAAGCATCACCCAATACCCTTCATGTCATAACGTTTCCACATCTACCAATAAAACCACTGTACAGTAACACCCGAACCCTCTCTGGGGATCTCTGGGAGTGATCTGTTTCCTTTACGTATGAGGAGAGTGAGAGGGATCATTCAGGGCGACAAAACAGTTGAGATTTTCTCGGAAGAGGAAAGAAGCTGCAGCTGATGCGACTACGCAGATTTGCCTGGAATGAATGGAGTTAATTACAGGGGTTGGCCTGTGACGCTGTGTCAAGAACGGGATGAATATAATAAAATAACAGACAAGACCAGACATGCTCTTTCTGCAGGTCTCTTCCATTTGTCATGCAGGAACACACACGCTGAGATGTAGCGCACGCATATCCTATAACAACATTGTGCGTGGTGAAAGAGAGGACATCCACAGGGTTAAATGATTAAGAATTAAACATAATGTAATGAATGTAGTTGTGTTTAGTTCAATGTGTAGCCTCTGGAAAGCTTAACTATACATTGTTAACAAGTTTATTGTTAAAGGTAGGCATGCACGTGTTTAATTCTCTTAACATCAGTATGCAGAAATGATGATATACATTGGCCCTAAATCCCAAATATCAGCTAATGAGGCTACAGCGGTGCATTGTTTGTCTGCAGTGGAACAAAGTGCATTCACTCAATTACTTGAAGTTGTTGTGACATATTTTGTATCAAAGTGACTGTTAAATGGCTCTATATTCCAACAGTAGTCACTGTTGCTGAGTGTTTGGTCAGTCTCTCCTCCCCTCACTCATGCAGGGATAGAGAAAAGAAATGTTGTGATATCCCTGCCCACTTCATCCAATCAGGACAGAGAACTCCGTAAGGAGGCGGTCCTGCATGCTCGTGAATGCGCAGAGAGCATGATTCTCCATTGTTGCATAACGTTAAATCAAAATTCATTTCATCTTACCTGAAACACATGCTCCATGCACCCCCCCCCCCAATGTAAATTAAACCAGTCCCAGCTTTACAGGCTGAAACATTAAAACGATGCTCACACATTAATTTACAGTATCTATGATTAGTGCTCCAATACGCATAATGACTACTTTTTGGCACTTTTACGTATATGCTTAGTCACATTAGTTCTGCACTTTTATTGGAGTAAAATGCAAGTAAAATAACTTCTACATTGTTTACTTCAGTGCTGTTGTTTAAAAGAAACATGTTGTTGAGAGGTTGACACGATTTTGTGATTTACACCTGAAGCATGCACACTGTCTCTTTCCTTGAGTGTGACAATCTCACTTGTTCTGTCTAGTTTCTTCCACATCCTTGAAACATGTCAGTTTGTATGTATATTTGGTCTATATACAGTTGTTACCATAAAAACATAGCTGACTTCAGGCCAGAGGGCTTGTAAAATTTCTTATCGTACAATAAGTAGACCAGACAGAGATAAAAACTTCTGATCCTGACAAGCCGGGTGACCTTTACCGGAGCGAATTCAGTCTTGCTTCATCGGCTCTGAATAATCCCTTTATACTCAAAACAAGTCTGACAAGATTTCAGCTCTAAGTATAAGATTATTCCACTTTCTCGTTTACATTTGCATTTAGATTTTCATTTGCAGTGTGTGCATATGGAAATATATTTGTTTAATCTTTCATTTCCACCAGCTCCCCTCTCTGCTCTTTCCACGTCTCCAACCCTCAGTGTCAGTCGCTCTTTATGTCTGATGCCTTCTTCCATCACACACGCGCGCGCGCACACACACACGTCATCTGCACTCGTGGTAAACCTTTGCTTTTACCTCTGGATTAGTCCTCCTGCTTCCTCTCCCACACCGACACAAAGCCCGCCTCATTGTAGCTGCCAGGCTTTGGCATTAAAGCGATTTAAGAAACTCAGATCTAAAACTTTCAATAAGTGGGCTGCATGTAGAGTCATACCGCTTATACACAATACTGACAATAAATACACCAGTCAATACTTTGAAATATGAGCGTTATTCAGTGCTGATAAACATTCTTTCTGACAGACAAGCATGAATGTACATGTCATACATGTTTTTACAGGCAAATTTTTCAATATTGCTGTAAGCAGCGTTTAGGCGGCATATTACTGAGATCCGTAGTCTTTAAGGTATGCTGCCATTTGTCCTTTAAAATAGTGCAAGATTTTGATAAAAACTAGGGTTTTTTATATCCCTGTGATGAACACTGCCTCATTCCACTGTAACAACTCTTTTAAGAGCTTAATATTTTGCTGCTTGAAAGTCAGTCTATTACAACGAAACAAATGTAAATCCAATTCCTTTTAAAACAAAAACCTGTATTAGGGAAACAGACTGTAATCATTTCCTTTATCTGTCCATTCACCAGGTAGTCTAAGGGCAATTCAATAAATGTTGTCAATTTGACACTGTATGAGCCTCATGACCAAACATCATTGTCAAGACACACATGCGAAGGACAATTACACAATTTTACATTTAGACAAGAAAATAAATGAACATAAAAGAATGCCATGTGTATATAAGTACAATGAAAAGTTGACACATTACGCACATCACTGAAACAAAATGTTATAAGCTTATTTTTCAAACATTTCTTCTGTCGCATAACATTCAGATTTTATTTGCATGACCAGTCTTAATCAATGTGGGAATCTGATCTAAAGGAGACCTATTATGCCTTTTTCTTTTTTCCCTTCCTTTCCAGTGTTTTATTCCATTTTTTGTGCATGTAAAAGATCGTAAAAGTTGAAAAGATCAAAGTCCATGCCAACAGGAGCTCCTCTCTACCACAGAAAACACTGCTCCTGAAGTGTACAAAATGCCTTAACAGTAGACCTGCCTTCATTTCTGCGACTGCGTGACATCACTATGTCATAGAGTGACATTTGAATGACTTATGTCTATATTCAAGGTAGAGGTGAAGCTAATTATCGAGAGACAGCTTGAAGAGAAAAGAGCTAAAACAGAGCTTTTCAGACAGTCGCGCGCGCGGGGTTGGGAATACATTGCAGCAGTAATGAACAGTATGAGAAAAATGTAATTATGAACCTGAAAAGTTAGCATATTATGTTACCTTTAGAAGACGATGCAAAGACATAAATTGTCAACAGAGTTACTGGATACCAACACAACTCATTACTCTTGTCTAATACAATGGGAAGCTGTTACTGATACTAAAGTCAGTGGAGCCATATAGAAGCCTCTCAGCCAAGTACTTTCAAGACTAATTTCTAATGAAAAGCACATCTTTATAAAACCACATTCAGTCATAGTCCAATAAGTGTTTCTCGTGTTATTTCTTCAACCTATTTCAGAAACTCTAAAAACACTGACATGATAAATACTTTTTCTCCATTTGGATGAACAGAGACACTGACGGACAGGAGAACACACTGGTAGGAAAGTGCTGTTGGACGAGGTTAGTGAGCTTCTGAAGGCTGAATGAAGCTGGTTGTTTTATCACCAGTTGCACCAGGAAGTACACGTGAAACAAGAAACTACTCTAAGTAATAAGCTATGGTATCCATATACTGTTGAAACACAACATGCTCTGCTCTTATATTTACAATAACAAAATATTAATGCGTTACATTTAGTTGGCACACAATAGCAGCGATCAGACTGAGTGTGCACTTTTGTTTTGGTCTTTCAGTGTGGTCTCTGCTTAAAGTGTCTGAAATAATCTAAATATACATACACACTAATACCTAACATTAAAAACACACAACTACACACTCAGCGACGGATTATCTCTTTTAAATACTCATCCTGCATCACTTTTCAGAATAGTACAGGTGGTCTGCTGTGACTGACGACGCAGTGGAAACATAAAACCTACTTGAGATGAAAGAAGCCGGTTGGTTTTGTTACCGCAGCCATCAGCATGTTAGCTTGGTTCTTGTGAGATATGTGGATCTATGATGAATTGAAAAAAAAACAACACAATTTTGGTTAGCAACAAAAATTTTATATTTGTTTTCATATTCATTTGAATTGATCTGATCAGCATATTCTAATTTATAAGTTACACAAAAAACCTTGACAAACGATTAATCATCCAAATCGTCTGGTGAAACAAATACTTTGCCCTTAGTTAGAGCAAGTTTGTCCCCTTTATCTTTTTTCTTTCTTCCCCTCAACTTTATTGATCAGCAACAAACTCAAACAACAGCAAAATGTAGGGGCATAGGAGGAGGAATAAGTATCGATTCTTCCCTTTGTCCGAAAATAAACTAATTGTGTGCTTTTACTTTGAAGACACATCACTTCCTGTGTTACAGGAGCTCCCTCTGGCCAAGCTCCAGTATCCACCCTGAGCAGCCAATCCTACCTGGCTTTAAATGACGTCAGATGCTTAATCGGTGTGTAAAGAAGAATGCACTGGCTCCAGACACAAAGCTGACACTTAATAAGGTACGTGTAGAGAGAGTTCAGATCATTTTCGAGGCTGCAGTTTGTGATGCAGTTGAGTTGTATTACCTCAAACTCAATATTTTGTATACCCAAGACTCATCAATGAGAGCAGAGTATTTGTTATCTCACCTGGCAGATGTTTATGATTTTGCTTTACTGTAGTAGTGCTCTCAGCTACAGTGTTCAAAATAAATGTATGAATGAACACAACTAAGCTGCACCGTACAACACTGTAACCACTTGGATTATTAATATAATATTTGAGTCTTGAGATGAGGCATTGGATTAGATTGGTTAATAACACTTACGGTACATGGAGGCTGCATCCAGGGCTCCCCATCGATCTGCATGGGCAGGGGTTTGATGGTCCTGCACAGAGGGAGGAGAGACAATCAGACTGAATAAGGCTCGACTGTTTCTACTGTGTGTGAGCTTTATGTCAGGTGTGTGTATGTTGACAGTAGACTGCACAGAGAGGGATAAAACACAGCCACATAAAACTTTGTTATAATCTTAAATGTTATTTTTATGATTTCACTATGTGGTCATTTTCTTTTGGAGTTATTGTATGTAGCTGTGTTATAACTAGAGTCAATTCAATGTTTCAGTCATTTTTTCAAGCAAACATGCCAAACATTTGCTGCTTCTTAAATGTTCTTGAAATGCTTTTCTTTGTCATGTTTAATAGTCTTTGGGTTTCAGACTGTTGGTTGGACAATAGAAGCAACCTCAAGGTGTCACTCTGGGCTTGTGATGAAAATTTTTTCATAATTTCCTTACACTGAGCATTTAATAGATTATGGTGAAAATATGATGAAAATAGTCGTTAGTTGCAGTCCAACATTTGAAGGTAAATACAGAACCTGATGGTAATTTGGGAAGTCTGCGCCAGTCTGTGCCCAGCACTCTTCAGTCCGGTGTAGATCTGCCCCATCTCTATGACTCCTTCCAGCCCCACCACCTCTAGGCGCTTATCACTTATATCTGTGGAGCGACAACACGCACAGATCCAATTCAAATAAGCTGATGGCAACCACATGCAAGAGGGCAGGTGGGCCTTATTGACAATATTAGGGACACTAAAACTGACAAGTGTGATCATGCACCTTGTGAGATTGTTTTCAGCAGCTCAGGGTCAGTGATGACTTCACTGGACTCCACGTTTGGCACACCCTCAGGCTTCTTGGACTCGCCCCAGAGGTTGGAGCCTCCGTGCATGCTGGGAATGTTGAGGACAGCTATGCCTTCCAGGGACATGCTGCTCAGGTCCAGAGGTCTCCCACAACACTGGTAGAAGCAAAACAACAATTGTTTTCTGTGCACAGAGCTGAAGGAACATCATCCATTGTGTGAGCGTCAGATGATTTGTTTTGGTGCTCGAAATTCAAACCTCAATCGTAAAAGAGTCCTTCACATTCTTGCAGGAGGCGGAGATGGTCTCAGAAGTGGCAAACTCAAAATACCAAAGTTTGTTCTTCATTCTTAAAAACAACAGAGAACAAGAACGTTATTGATTATTAAATCTGCTTCACTAGAAAACAGTTTTGGTTCACTCAGTTAGTGTGAATCCTCACCTGCTGTTGAACCTCTGGGGGTGTTTCTCTCTCATTGAGTGGAAGCGATGAGCAATAGAGGCGTCCTGCACACATGGACACACATGCAATCATATTAAAGGGATAGTTCTGTTTTCTTGCTGTGGGGTTGTAGAAGGTACTACTCCATGGTCAGCGTATTACCTACAGTAGAAGGCAGTTGGTACAACCCTAGTTTTGATAAGAGGAACCTTGCTGTGAAACAGCGCTTTCTGAAGGGAAACTGAGGTCTTTACATACATCAATGCTCTCTTCAAAGATGGAATTTCACTAATGATTAACACCTTAAAGAACTTAGAGCTTATAACGATATTATTGCCATGTCTATTGAAAATCAAAATCTACATCTAATCTTAATCTACAAGGGTAGGGAGGTGGAGAGAGAGTCTGTGTAACTCAAATGTTATAAAAACAAACAAAACAACAATTACACTTAAGGTTATGGTATTATGGTGCTTTACCACCACCTACAAAGTGAAAACAGAAAGACATGACATGACATGAAATTATACAAGAGTATTTCATTTCTAAATATCATGGTTATCACCAATACCGGTATATGAGGAAAACACTACTTCAGAGCCACCAGACTCCAGAACACGAGACCTGCTGGTCTACTGCTGCCTTAATAGATTAGTTTGTTGGCGTTATGGAGTGACTACGGTGTGTCAGAACTAACCCTTTCATTCAATAAATCATTCTATAATGATACACAATCTATCTTTTATTTTATCTTAGATTGTGTTATTCCCCCCCCTGCAGAGTTGGTGACTCACCACTCCGATGGAGAAGTAGTTGTTGATGATCTCGTAGGGCACAGGGTCTCCTGCCTCTGTGGGGTCGTCCGGTATCACCTGGACGCGCCAGCGGTCCATGAGGACCAATTCGCTAGCTTCGACCTCCTTCAGGATCTCTGTCAAGCCTGTTCCTTCATAGCCTTTTGTGGCGTTAAAAAGAAGCAGAAAATGTATATTAACTGAGGCTCCAGAGGTGGTGCGAATACTTCAGTGATGGTTGAATTAATGTGTTGCTGGTTCTACCTCCTCCCCAGCGTAGACAGCGAGCCAGGTCATTCCCAGTGCCCAGAGGCAGGACAGCTACGGGAGGACGCACCTGTAGGTCTTCTTTGTCTGAAATCACAGGTACACTTCTTAAACCTTAGAAATTATTATCTCAATAAACATCTGGGGGAAAAAAAAGACCTGAAGTACCTATAGCATCCAGGAGCCACCCGACGGTGCCGTCTCCTCCACAAGCCAAGATCCTGTACTGGTGCAGATTGCGAAAGAAGTGTAGTCTGTAGAAACAATGACAACATTAATGTGAAGAAAACAAACGAAGCGTGTAGTCCAATTGTAAGTCTCATAGTGGTGAAAAAATCCGCTGTACCCTGGAGCAGGACCCCCGTTGGAGAGGTTGTAGACTTGACGGGGGTTCAGCAGGTACTGAAACTTCCTGAGCACTCTGTGGACAACACAGAAAACACAACAGACACTAATCAACACATCCAGACAGAAAGAGTGTGAGAGGGCCCATCATATTGGAAAAATGGCAAAACATCATCATTTTTGCGGAACTGAGGAAAACATCAACAAGTGTACACATTTTTTTCAGAAGTACTGCAAATATTGCAAAAAATTCAATGATGATGTACTACTTGTCATTTGTCATTTGTCGCCGCCGTCCTCACCATTATTTAAAGCATATATTTAAAGCTGCTTACCGTTCACCCTGCTTTCCGCCACTTTTTGGGTTTACAAACACCAGCAGAGGGTGGGTGTCTGGAATTGGAACAATCTGGAGAAAAAGATAAAGATCCGATTGATTATGTAACTGAAAAAACTCATTTATAATATGTAAGGAGATGAGGACACTTGCTGTGCGTTGAATAGATAAGATTTTGTTTTTCTGTTTTGTGTTCATGTTTGCGTCCTATCTCGCACTAAAAAAACGTTGCTTTCTTTAACATTTAAACATCATAATGATAAAATCCCCAGAACAGATATCTAAATGCACAGAATATTCAACAGAAACATGTTGGCAGTGAATGTTAAAAAATGAACTTAAACTCATATTTTGAAGAGAGGTGTCTCTCTAATCTTTTCAGTCTGCCATGACAACTTGTCGCTGCAATAGACCGAAACCAACACGATTTGAAGCTCCTGAAAGATGTTGCTCTTTATAGAGGAGGTATGTAACAAAACAACAGCCCCTTTTCAAGCTCCTAACAGGTGAGGGTCTGGTCCTTTTAACTTAAAGGTCCAGTGTGTAGGATTTAGGAGGATCTATTAGCAGAAATGAGCTCCCAGTCTGGACCGCTGGACGTAACAGTTAGCAGCCGTTACAAGGTACTCTCATGGCGTGCTGCCTTCTATTTGTTTGGAGTACAATTAGACAGCTGGCCAATTCTTACATATTGCATCTTTAAGAGGAGTCATGTTCTCAATGTTAAAGGCCAATAAATCCAACACAATGGACCTTCAAACACTGGATCAGTGGGTATGTCCCTTAAGAAGCGGAAGTGTTGATGACTTCATCCAACACACTGTTCTGAACCAACATGCCCACTGGAACAGTCCTTTTAAAAGATGACGAATCACGAAAATTGGAGATTCTCCCAAAAGCAGCGATATGCAGATGGTAGTGTGCGCAGACAACTTGAAAGAGACCTCACAGGGAAAACACATGGGTGTACAGTTGGAAAAGGAATAAAAGTGTGTAGGACGATTTTAATAACACCGGACCTGTAGGACATGGCCATCAGGAGTGACATTTAACAAGCTGGTGTCCTCCTCCTGCAGGAAACAACAGACAATTATCTCACAATAATCTGAAAAAAATCAAAAAAATTCTGCTGGAGCGTGTTGGTGTTTTTCTTGTTGTTTTTCTTTTTTTCATTTTACCTTTGAGACGGCATATATGGCCCATGGAGGCAGTATATGATCTCTCAGTGGCCCACAATCACAGGTCGCTAAGCCGGAGAGAAGACACTCATCGTGACGCTAAAAGAGAGACGAGACTCAGTGAACGTCCTCCCTCTAATGCATTCGTTAATGTCCACAGAAACTAACTCAGTCCTCACCATCTCCTGACACCACACACAACGCCTTCCCACTAAAGCTTTTATCTTCTTGTGGCAGACCTGACACTTGGTGGAGTTACAGTCAGCTCTGATCCAGTCGTGAGCTGCTACCTGAGACACAGAGGAGCAGGAAAAGAGAGGTGAAAATATGTAACCCATCACAATTTCACATATCCAGTGGATTCAGTGGAACAGAACTTAACAACTGATGGATGTCATTGCAGGACGCTTACTGCTTTGTCCATCTCTAATTAGTAATTCATGCAGCTCCAGGAACAGTGTTCACTGCAGTGGTGCCAAACAACAAGACAACCATGCGCGAATGCAAGAAAAAATGGTGCTATAGTTGACTTTAATGAGTGAGCACACACCACACCCTCTGTAGCGCAGCTGCAAAAGTTGAAGACAGCCTCACATTCATGACTTTTTCAGATAACCATCGACAGGCTGACGTGCACCACCAGATCAAATATACTAAAGCACACTACCTCCTCAAACCTTCCGAAGCAGCTGAGGGTAATTTGGCAAGGTGTGGTTCAGTGAGTTTTGGCTGTGACTCTACACCGGAAAAGGACAGTGAATAGATCATTGTCTATGCTTGTGCAAAATCAGGATATTTTAACAGATGTACGGAGCAGAGTGAGCTGGCCGTAATCCGCACTTAAAAAAACAAAAAAAACACTGATGGGTCTCAGTTATTACTGACTAATGCATCGTAATGTTCCCTGTTGTTGATGTGTTTACTGCTGCTGCCACTTGGTTTCTGGTCAGTGAAAAGGGAACTGACGTGAATTAATTCACTTGACAAATATCAGCTTGACCTAAAAAAACTGTAGTTCAATAACAACAATAATAAATGAAGGGTCCGCTTACCCTTAAGTTTTTATCTGATGTGACCAAAAGGCTTTAAAAAGTCTGGTGATATTCTATTTTTCTTTTTTTATTGCCTTTAACCGATTGGTGTTTTCTTTTGTTCTAGTCTACATGCATACAAATCAATACATGCATGATTCATTTTAAAGGATAAGTTCACTAAAAATTTTAATTTCAGTCTCTATACACATATACACATACATATATATACATATATACATATATATACATATATATATACATATATACATATATGTACATATATATACACACATATATATATACATATATATATAATATATATATACATATATATTGCCTTCTCTTTATGTTATGTACTGAGTGTTTTATTTGCGGACCCACTGCTGCTGTACCAAAATAATTTCCCAGTCTGGGATCATTAAAGTAATTCTATCTATCTATCTATCTATCTATCTATCTATCTATCTATCTATCTATCTATCCACTCAGCTCAGTTAAAGTGTTCTCCTAAACAACTGAGGCAGATGATAGCTTGTTTTAAAATGTAAAAAATACAAATAAAAGGCTCATCTTACCTAATCCAAGTATCCAGAAGCCCCAGTATCCCAAATGTATTTGAAAAGATGTGGTGTAGGAACTGAGAGGCGGACTAATGCATTATTGATTTTGGTCTTTTCATCGGTATTGTCTTGTCTGACAATAACAAAAATATAGAATATCAACTGACTTAAAAAAAACTCCTTAAAATGTAACTCCAAGTTTGAAAAACAGTCATAAAGACAAATGAATGTGAGGTTCTATGAGAGAAGTAGGGTCGTTGGGCTCCTTACACCAATCTCCTTTTTAGATTTGACGAAGGTACGAGCGCAGGCTTCAGGATTCTTGTTGGCACACTGACTATGGACGGTGTACTTGCAACCTGAAGAAAGAAAAAGAAAAGAAAGAAAAATCAACAGAGATAAATGAGTTCAAGACAAATCTGAGTTTATCTGCCATTTAAAACTGGAATAAATGATTTTGTTCTTTGTTGATATGAGCTGAAACACCAACCACTGCCGCTGCTGCTCCTTTTACAGTAATATGTCTTAAAAATAAGGTTGATTTTGAGTGAATCTTAGTTTAAGTACACAGAAACTGCTGATGTGTCAAGAAAACCTGATTTGCATTCATTTAGCTCAGGTTTTGAGAAAATGTTTCTCATTTTGAGAATTAAGATTAAGATCTCATGCCGAGTATGTCAAAATCAAACAGGCTGCAGATCTCGTCATAAACACCTTTTCAACGACCCTGACTTTTCAAAATGGTTGATTTAGTAAACATGTTCATATAATGATTAGAAAAAAAAACAGTGTTCTGTTTTCTAGTGTATCAAAGATCAGTACTCATAAGATTAAACTAATTCTTCAGACAGTGTCAGTCTTGGGTTTGATGTTGTCCTGTACTCCAAATCAGTTACACTCTCTCTGAGAAATTCCTCAGATGAGATAAGAGACTGCTTGAAACTGAACTCCTCCACTTCATCAGTGCTGTGTGTGAGGAGCGTGGCTGCCCCCTGATGGCGGGTGTGAAGTCTTACAATTGCAGCAGAGTCCCTGCTTCCCGAGGCCGAGCAGCATGCTCTGACACACGCTGCAGTAGGTCGGCTTGTTGAAATGCTTCATTCTCCAAATATGCTGCCCATCTCTCTCTGTCATCTGTGGGCGAGGGGGAGAGAAAACATTTCAAAGGATGAAGGAAAATAAAAGCAGAAAAATCACGCGGATGTTGCTTATGGAGGGAAGTCAAATGTTTGCTTTCTGACCTTCAGTCCAAGCAGAACGAGCAAAGGCACATTGTTCATGCCTCCTTTCACCCATTCCTCCAGAGTGACTGTGCCACTGTCGTCCACATCGATGGCTGTCATCATGTCTTTGAGCACCTGTCCAATTACAAGACATCTGCGCATTATTTATCATCCAGCTCCTGTGCAGACAACATCTTTTTTTCTCTTATATATATATATAAAAAAAAATCACACTGTACAAGCTTGATAATGAACAAGACATAAAAAAAGAGACTCATACTGGTCTGAGTTCAGTCACGTCCCAGCCCAGGTAATCAGCAGCTCGCATCATCTGGGCGATTATACGATCCACCTCCTGATGGAGAGACATCAAGGTTCACATTCACAGTGGACGCTGGTGCAAAATACTGTAGCCTATTACAATCGCGTGTGCTGTACATCCAAAAGCAGGCACTCACAAAACATTAATCCTGCAGATGTGGAAGACATTTTCTGATCTAGTACCAGTGTTGTCCAAAAGTAATTAAGTAACTGAAGTAAAAGTAAAGATATTGTGTCAAACTAATACTTTGGAAAAGTAAAAATCAGATTCAGATTCAGATTCATGATTTATACAAATCACCTATACGAATAGTAGTTGAGTATCCAAAGTACAAGTAAAAAGTCAATTCTACATATATTTAGATGCATGTATACTGTGCTTTATGTGAAACGATAATCAGCCTGGCTGAATATCGCATCCAATATTCAGCATTTTACTGACTATCAGAATCAGTGCTTTTTTAATCCGATTTCTGATAAAATAAATTATTAAAAAATGTGATATGATGGCTCTGATGCAGTATGTAATCTGCAAAGAAACTAGTAACTAAAGCTATCCAAACAATGTAGTGGTACCATACCAGTACCATATTTGTCCTGTAAATGTGGTGGAGTGGAAGTATAAAGTAGTAGTATTGGCCCTGAAATAAACATATTGATCAATACCTAATTTATAAGTGAGAATATAATATTTGACTCTGTGCAGGCAGAACAGTGTCAGCTGTTGCCACCTCTGGAATCCTGCACGTTACTGAAAACAAACAGAACAGTTAGAGTAACTTACAGAGCTGTCGAGGAGTCCATTGTTGTCTTTATCGTAAAGTTTGAATGTAACTAGAAATGAAACAAAGTCAGTCAGTAAGCAAACCACTGAACAAGCACTCATTCAGTGCAGTTATACAATATAAACATTTATCAGAAATGGTGTAAAAAGGTTGATTTAACCAACATTCGAGCTTCTCTCGGGGCTGTCTTTCCTCCAGCACTGAGAAGTAACAGGACACATCACGAAGAAAAACACCACCTGAAAGAAATGAAGAGGTGGGCGACACCTTTTGATAAACGGCATGAATTTTCGTAGTTCTGCAGTCTGAAAAATATTCTCAAGCCCAGTGCTTTTCTTTTAATGCTCTCAACAAGAAGATGAGACTTTCAAAGTAACGTACCTGCTTTAGGCAGAATGCACTTTGCGGCGCCATCCTGCTCTACACGCTGAAAATAGCAAAAAAGGCGTTGGCAGAAATCTGCAGGGAAGTCGTCCACCTCTAGGTAGGTCTTCAGAAAGAGACAGAAGCCCTGCGCATCGACGCACTGAGGAAAGACACGAGAGTCATTGTCAGGAGACTCACAATGATAATTTAATTTTAACCGGATTAGTTCTCGATAGTTTGTTTACTCCTGATTTTGCGGAAAGATTCAGAGAATAAAACCGTATAAATTTGCTACAAATTACAGGAAAAAAGGATGCGGCCCACTTCAAATGAATAGATTCCATATAACAGCTAATGCAACTGAGTGCACAAGATAAGAAGAGAGTAGAAGCTTCTAATATTAATAAGAGGAAAAAAAGAAGTGGTGCATGACTCACCTCTCCAAAGCTGTGCTGAGCCAGCCGACCCCCGGGGTGAAACTCCTTAATCACATCTTTCACACTCAAAGTGCTGTCTGCAAAGAGAGGTCAGAGAGTGAATCAACAACAAACAACAACATAAGACAAGGATCAAATGTTCCGATGGACTGATTAAAAAATGTTCTACAGTCAAACTGGGAAGAGAAGGAGCTTAGTGACCATTCAGCTCTTTGCCTGTTTGTCCCACACATTAATTACACGGCTCCTGAGTGCTAAAACTGGAAGCAAATGTGAGATCATCACTAATTGTGGACACGGACGCACTGTATGTACCCTGCTGTCAGAGGTAACACACAGCAGCGCTGTTCTCAGGTCCAGAGAGGAGCGGGTGTAATTATTCATCCATTATCCAACAGTGCAAATAACCCCCCGCCCCTCAGCCACCGGACACTAAAAGCCTACACACCCATTTCATTTCTTTCAAAGCCCCTGAGCGTACACAGAACATTTTTAGCCTCGTAACACTTTTAGCTTCCTGTCAACAGGTCTATCAAATTCTGTAAGCATGCACTCACATTTAAGGACGTGTTGTTTTCAGTTTTAGCTCTATTCTGATGACGCTGAACGATCCTCTAGAGGAACATCATGGGTTTCCCTGTGTTGATGGTGCCTGAATATGAGGAACCTCCTCGGTCATTTTTGTTACGATGCCGACGCCTGATGCTCAATGATGACTGCTGCTTTAATTTTTTAGTGAAAAGTGACTGACCTCCCAAAGGAGAGATTCTCAAGTTGTAAAGTATGCGGAAACACATGGAAGTACATCAGTGATCCCTCAGGATGATTTAATCTTTCTCTTTCTCTTCTCGATCTAATCTCTCTTTTCAGTACCTTTACCACACAGAAGTACAGTTCACCTTCCTCATTCTCTCAGCATTGTATTCCTCTTTACTCTCCCCTGCTGGACACACAGCATAAACTGAAAGAATAAGATTAAAATAATATTTTTTGATTGATTCAAGTGTGTGAATTCTTGTTCTACTCGTCTGCGGTTGTATCTACTTGCCTTTGTTCTTTTCTTCTACCTCCATAACTCTTGGGTCCAACTATTGCGTGTTCAGTTCATCATCACAACTCCTGATCATTATTGTTAGAAACTGTCAACGGTGGACCAAGTATTCAGATATTTTAACACCATTCCTGTGTAGGAGTACAGGTAAAGGTCCTGCACTCAAAACCATAGTAAAATGCACGTAAAGTATCTGAAGTAAAAGACAATCTGACTGTATGTATGATTATTGTATTGGATTTTCTTTAAAAATCAATCGTGCTTTGCTTTCAATGCCAAGAAAAAACGCATGGAAGCTACATATCTGCCTGTGATTGAACAGTGACATACTGGTATGCAGCCCCCGCCTTGACTCAGTGTACAGTTCATCGTTATGTTTCATTACAGAAGCAAAGGCTCTTAGTCACCATTGCATTCTTTACGACTTGTGGAGACATCATTGTCCCCTCAGGGACAACAGCAGTGGTATGTTTATATCTATAATGCAATGCTGAGTTAACTTCTAAATTACCTTGGTACCCATCTCTGTCTAAGAGATCTGAAATTAGACACAAACATAAATCTGGTGATGAATGTAATGGCATCATTAGGCCTGTGGTGAAGGAGGCACTTGGTTGGTTTTGTTAAGAGACCACTTGATTTGATTGACGTTCGTGTTCTCCTGTTTTATTGTGGATTCTGGTATATGATGTTTTATATATGCTGCATTTTATGATGTTGTGATTTTGAACAGCCGCTACCTCAGACTGGTCGCCACGTGCAAAAGAGATCTTGACCTCAGTGGGACTGACTGGTAAAATAAAGGTGAGACACAAGCATAAAATATATGACATTAAATAACTGAACTATTGTTACTGCTGTATTAATGTGGAAGTAGTGTTTCACTTTTACAGCTCTAGCTGGAACTAATTACATTATGTGCAGTTGGGCGCTTTAATCTGGAACACTGTGTCACTTTTTATCAGCTGATAATATGTTTCGCAATTAAAATTCTCATCAGCAAAGTAACTTGTGGCTGTCAGACAGATTTAGAGTAGCAGAAGTACAGAGAAAGATAAAATACAAATGTTGAAGTAGAAGTACGTAAAAACTGTACCTATGTTAATGTCCTTGTAGTTTCATTACACCACTACAACCAGTGTTGTTTATGATTTTAGTCATAAATGGATACAAAGGCAGTTGCACACTTCCCCACCTATTCTTGATTTTGGAAACCGATATCAGGGATTAAAAAGTTACCGTAGCAATATATCGGCCAATACATACAGATTTTTGCAATGTGGTTATCCAACACTTAGGACAAAGATATGTAGCAGAGGCGCTATATTTTACATCCTAGCAATAAAGCTTGTTGTCTAAAATGACGCTGTCACAGTTTTCATATCAGCACGTATCGGGCAACATGTTGGTCGATATAACTGGGATAGACCAATATCAGCTCATCTTATTCGTTAACCAATACATCAGTCAGGTTCTCATTTGAACTCTATTTGTCGACTGATTTCCCAAAAGAGAGATACTTTCTTTGCTTTCCCCGACAACACAGTCGGGACAGCCTGGGCTGCAGAAATCAGACGGTCTCTTTATGTTTTACATGCAGTATTGACACGCCAATAACACTAAGAACTGTAGAAGTAAGTGGGGAGGTGAGACTTACACTCCATGTACTGCTGCAGCTGGATGAAATCCACGGGAGTCAGAGTCCCCTCTGTGTCGTCAGGCGAGGCCATGCCGATCAGCTGAATAAGCAAAAAGAAAGCAGTCACAGGGGAGGAGAGAAACCCAAGGATGAACCTCCAGACAAGCCTCGGAAAACAAGGAGGCAGGTCTTAGGTCACCCACTGTCGCGTCTGTGACTCATGTTAACTGGTTTGCCTCCATTCCTTCCACTGCACACATCCGTAATACGTCAAAAACACACCTCTCTTCACAGACTGATCAAACACAGTGTCTGGTTTCAGATATTTAGATTGGGTTGAAATGAGACCTACTGTACAATATTGAATGAGCTTATGACATTTCTATCATGCAGATTCACACTTTTAGAAAAATGACCAGAGGTTTGTAACAAGACGTGACACGATGAGAAGGCGCCCACAAGCAGTGACAACATGTGTGTTGCAAAGTTTCAGCCTCCGCTGTTGGACAATCAACTGTCACCACCAGGAAGGAAATGAATGATGATTAAACTCCAGCCTTTATGGAGTTGACTGAGCTGGTGAATGTGTGCAGCTGTGCTCTCTGCACATCCCATACAGGACACTTTGTAATATCCAACCAGCTAAACCAGCGAGGCACAGGACATCCAGAGCAAGAGGACAGAAATGATCAATTAACATCCACCTTTTAAAGGGCTCATCCATCAGACAGGATGAGAATTTAATGTCGGGCTACCTGACAACCTGACAGGTGCGACTTCTTCATTCATCCTGCTCTCTACGGTAGACAGGAGGACTGGACACCTGAGGCTTCTTACCTTCGTCTGTCCTCACACTTTCAGCAGCAGGTGAATTAAACGCTGTCCGGAGCTCCACAACACGGAACTTTGTTGGTTGTCGGCAGCTGGTGCTTGTGGGTAACTGCCTGCCGCGGTATTAGCGGATATAAGGGATTAAGGATGGGCGGAGGAGGAGCTTTTGGCGACATAATTATAGATAGTGGCACCGCCTCGCGCGTGTGCGCACACACACACACACAAACACACAAGCGCAACAGGCGCGCGCACTTGTTTGATTTGTTGAACCCTCCGAAACAAGCCAACACTTTCTCTAAATACTGCGGCTCTCTGTAAGCCTCGGCTCAGCCACACATTTTACATGTGAACCATCAAAACTCACATGCATGGTGATGAAGTGTTACTGAGGACCAGCTGAGGCCGCGCCTCAGCGTTTAGGATGAGCGGTGCCATCGTTGTGCAGTTTACAAGAGACAGAAAGCTGTTTCTTCAAGCTGTCAAATAACACAGGCGGTAAAATGAGCTCAGTTTGCTGCTTAAGGGAGGTACATGAAGCAAAGTCAAAAATAGATTAGATTAAACTGAACCGGGGCAATCCCAATACATTGCAGATAAGATCAAACAACTGGGAGAGGAGAACCAGTTGGCAGGTCAAAGGTTGATAGGGTGAGGCAGTGACACTGCAGGTACCTGTATGGTAAGAGGGACAAGAGAATGGATGATAAATGAAAGAGCACCAATACCTGTGTCCAACTAAACGAGCAATATTTACCTGTGAGGGCTCTGACAGGAGGTAAAACACAAACAGAAAGGATTATTAGTATTATTAGATGCAGGGCCAGTGAGTGGATAAACAGACGTTCATCCCGATTTGTTATTTATTTCACATGTGTTCCTATTTTAGTAGATTTGTATGTGTTCAGGTATATATAAAAAGTATTTCCAAATATGTAATGACTTATAATTGCATATATTGAAAACTATTCTACTTCTGTTCTTTACAAAATGAGAAATCTATGTATTGGCATGTCAAATATAAGTAGTGTCTATAAACCACATGTGAAATGTGTCAATTGAAATGCTGTTTTACCTCTTATATGAGATGTGACAGGAGATTTGGACTTGAACGATTGATAATTGGACTTGAGTTCATTGTATGTTTTCAGTCTAGTTGTTTTGTTAATCTGGCTGTCAGTATTTCACTTTTTAAAAGTGATGTAGAGGGAACGTTTTGTTTTTGTTTGTTTTTTCAGAAAAAATTAAGCAAGATTTTTTTGTTTGCTTCTTGGAATCTCAATATAGAAAATACATTAATTGTCATACTTTTTGAAAAGGTTGGATAACTTGGAAAATATTATGATTATTTGACAGGTACTCATACCTTGTATTTTCTCTTTATTAAAACTGGATACTGCAGGTTGGCTGAACTTTCTTGCATAGGGAAGAAGTTACGTGACCTGGGACTTGACTTGCTTTAACTCGACGTGACTTGACTTGACTTGACACAACCGGTGGCTTGGCTTGACTTAACTTGCCCAAGAAAAAATGACTTGGGCCTCGCTTGTGACTTGAACTAATTGAATTTAGTCACATGTCTGCATGTGACATCACTGTTTTTCACATGATGTCTTATATTTGACATGGACTCTGGCAAGTCAAGGTCCAACAAAAGATGTCACCCAACTCTATCAAAAGTCCATTCTCAGTGCCAGCGCATTCAAATATTCAGGTTAATATCATTGTGTACGTTTTGCTTGGTAGACTATGACTGGCACATATGTGCACATACTTAACTCGGAGAAAGTTTTTTCTCTGGTGGATGAATTTTTCAAAAAAAACACACAGTGCCAAATACTGTACAAACATACAACATAAAAACAACATTTTGGAGTGGATGGGTGCTTTAAATTTCCCTTGGACGAGAAAACCTACACGTTCTATGGATGAAATCATAACAGTTACTAAGCTTGCAGGTCAACAGATCCATTTCCATGACAATCTGCTGATGAAGTTTCAAACAAAAAGCAAGAAAGTGGAATTTGAGCTGTCAGACAAGTCGTATTTTGTAAAACAATCGTGGAAATAATCATAGTAAATAGAGACAGACCACCGGCTCTATGCCGAGGCGGCAGGGGGCGATAATGAGCTTTAGTGACATCGGCATTAAATAAGTAGTAGAAGAAGAAGCAGTAGTTACGCAGGTGTTTACGTTTTCCTACTTCCGTAGCTGTCCAAGCGGAGCAACGTTACTAATCCAACGTTAAACCCAAAAAAAATTCAGAAGAAACTCTCGGTCATGTTTGTTATTTTGAATTGAAGTATTAGAGATGTCTCTAAGATGAATAGTATTTAGGTCGTGTGCTGTCCACTGTAGGCGCTGTATCGCGAGTTTTGCTCATCATCCATCGCAGGCAAAGCTAAAGCTAAAGCTAGCGGTGTTAGCTGCGGGTCAGCGGGCAGTGGACATAATTTAATAAATCATCGCCTGATCCGCACTTTGTCCAGTGTTAAATTAGATATCAAACAAGGCAGTCATGGCCACTAGGCGTCTGACCGATGCCTTCTTGTTAATGCGGAACAATGCAATCCAAAACCGGCAGATATTGGCTGAGCAAGTGAGTACATACGACCCCCGTCTGAGTACACGTAGCAATGCTGCGGTGAGTGGTCTGCATCGTTTTGACATTTTACTGTGTGTGTTTGCATATAGCCAGTCACTGAGCTGTGGTAGCTAGATACAACTGTGTGTTCGTAGCTGTTAATAATTACTCAGGAAGATTTCTGTGCCCCCTAATTTCACCTGAGGACTGATTAATGTGACTCAGTGAGGTGATGGGGGAGGATGTGGAGGAGTGTCAGGCGTGTTATTCAGCCATTCATAGCTACTTGTCAACACCAATCGTAAAACAATTACATATAACTTGCTAAGTATTTTTTTCCTCATGTCTAGGATAAACGATAAGATTGTTAAATAGAAAGCTGTAAAAAGTTAAAGCATGTTGTTTAATGTTACATTGTGCTCCTCCATAGTAGAATGTGTGTTGTGGCAAGTGCGTAGTCATTTGATTTAGTCTAGATCAAATCGTGCCTGTGACTTGTTATTGATTGTTCCCCCAGAACATAACTGGGGTTCTCTACTTAATAATCAAAATGTTTTGACACAAACTGAACATGTTTTATAAAATTCCTGAAATCTGCTGCTCGTCATTTAAAATAATGGGTTTTCTCTTGTGGATCTGTTATGATCACCAAGAAAGCTCCTCAGCAGTTTTCTGGTGAAACTTATACTTTCTACTATACAACAAGACTTCCTTCTCCCCTCTTAACTGTTAGGTGCTGGTCTGTGTGCTGATCTGACTTTCTCCCTTCTGCCGATTTAAATATATCCGAACGCAGGGGACTGGATACCAGCCTGAAGCCATAGCTGTCTTTTTCCCACGGATTTTTAATTAGTGCAACAGCTACCGCCTGAGTTAAATACGACAAGATTCTGCACCAGAGATTGTCTTGCTACTGAATTGGAGCCTGAGCCATACTGAATTTTTGGGGCCAAAACCGATACAAATAATATGCACACATATACATAAACACACGTTTGCAATGATCCTTCAAATGTGGTTATCCAACACAAAAATATGTATGTTATCGAGGCAGGATAATTCACAGTTAAAAAACTATGTTGTCCAAAATAATATCAGAGCACTGAAACAGTACACTTCATGGTGAATTTAAGACAAAATTCTGCACCACAGATTTATATTGCAGTATCTGTGTCTTCATTATGTTCTGGGGAAAAGAGAAAGTTTTCATATCGGTGCTGGATGTGCCGCTATGATGAATCCTTGACAGGCCAATGCCGGCTGACAGACCAGGCTCTTCACTGAATGAATATAACTTACAGCAGAAACAGTGTTTTCTTTTATAGTAACATTGAGAATGAAACTCTATCAAATGTTCATCAGTCACAACTTGACAGTGCACACAATATTGTCAGTGTCAGGGCCGAGTGCAAAACGCCACATTTTTCTTTCCTAATTACTCACATTCAGTCATTTTTAAAGAAACGCTTCACCCCATTTCAGACTTCTGTCATTATCCACGCTGCCAGTTAAACTCCATTACCATTGTAATACTACAAAGCACAAGGTAGTCAACTCACTTTTAGGACCTTGAACATGAGCTCTCCGGTGTTTGCTCTGGAGTTCACCTTTTGTCTAATGGAGGAGACCTGATGCTGGGTACACTATACAGAAAGCAGCTGTAGGATGTCTGTGACAATCCACACCCAGTTATGAACATTTTAACCAGTTAACTGCTCGCTGAGGTAGATTCATTTCTGCCAGCCTGTACTGCCTGAGGCACTCAACATGTGAGGTGCCATCCCACCAGTTGAGGATCAGTTGTGTATCGCAATTCATAAAATAAACTGCAGAATTTCAGCTGCTGAGCTGGTTGATGACTTTTCCTTTCCTGCGGTTACTGACGGCTTGAAAAGGCTGCTCTTTCTCCTGGTTGTACATTGGCTTATTAGTGCTTGTCAGTGCAACTCAGTGTATGACGCAGTTTGGAATGACGTGCTGGGGTTTACCTCCGGATCATCAGGAACATCAGCACTTAGGCGCTGAGTAAAAACGGGGGCGGGATGCTGTGGCCTGGTACTCCAGTACAGTAAAAATGATTCATGCTCGATAGTTTAGCAGATAAACTGCTTTCTGCTGTGAGCAAAAGTGTCACAGCAGAGTCACGTGCATTTATACAAGAACTCCTTCAGTAACGTATCCTGTTTTTTACCGTTGCCTATTCATTCATTCATTCATTCATTCATTCAACCTTCATTTAAATTTCAAAAAATCATTTTCAGTGATGTCGAGACCACAAATAAACAGAATAAGTGCAAAATTGTGATGACAAACAGAAACAACAAACATAATCACACAGCAAATAATTAGAATGAGTACATTAAAATGATAACAGATAAGAAGCAATATGACAGAATACAAATAAATGGAAAACGGTGCTTGAAAATGATAAAATTGCAAGCAAACAAACATGACGTGTACATCATTATACCACGTATTACTTAATGAAAATATAACTTAAGCTACAGTTAACTTTTACACTGATAGTTTTTATGAGAACATGTTGCTGCTGGTATTAAAGTGTTTTTTGCCCTGCAGCCATCTTTCACCTCCTTACAGGACACTTACTGCACAATTTCAACCATGTTGTGTGTTGGATCACTAAAATGGAGACATTAAATGTTAAAAAATGATATTTGTAGTCTAATATCTCATTTGTTTTGACCGGTCTGTTCACTGTATGTTTGGTTCTGTTGTCTTTGTATCAGGCTTCATTCTTCAGTGTTGTAAAACAGTGTTGATTTAAACGTGTCTGCACTCTCCGCCAATGTCAGAGAGAAAAGTCACTGTAATGTACAGAAAGGATATGTAATATAGGTTTTACTTAGTTGTTAGTTGTTTTGTTTAAGTCACTTTATTGAAGCATTATACCACCTTCATTTCATTTTGCAGTAGTACAATGATAACACATCACATATCCTCAGGCTCAAGCGTATTTGCACTGGCTTAAAGGCAATGACTCAACTACAACTACTGTTTTCCATGTGTACACTCGGCGTACTGAAGCTGCTTTACACTCAGGTTTACAATAACTCACTTTGCTGGAATAATGTTAACTTCCCACTCTTTACTTTAAATTGTCTTAAAAATATTACCTTTCTTGAGGCAACTATTTCAACCTCTTTCTTTATTACCATTTGTCTTGCTTTTAATGATGTTTAAAATGTAATTATTGATCAGATTCACAGTCTAGTTTTACACTTATGTACATAAACAAACTCAAGGCACATGTGAATTAAGTGAAGGTGGCCACATGTTCCTCTGCTTTACTTAAATGATCATTCTCAAAATCACTATTTGTTCATAGAGGTGGATGCAAAAACACCTATTTTGATATTGACAGTCAAATTTTCCGGGGCTCACTTCCTGTTACTTCTGTCTTTCTCTCCTTTTCCTTGTTTTCTGTTGGATGGGACCAATCTGCTCTCTGCCAATCACATTAGGAACTTGATGAGGTACTGTTGTTTCACTTCATGCTAGCATTACTTAAGACACTTAAAATGGTAGACCTCGATCATCATCATGTTGAATTATAAGCCTATTTTAAAGGTTTTAATAGAATCATTGGCTGTCCATGTTTTTCAAGATGGCTGATGATCGAATGGCCCTGGTGTCAGGAATCAGTCTGGATCCTGAAGCTGCTATTGGAGTCACGAAGAAACTGCCGCCCAAATGGATAGAGGGGGTTGATGAGGTAAAACAGAGGCTTTGAACTGGAAAAGAGACCTATCGGAAAAAGGCTGACCGATTCCAGATTTAACTTAAAGCTCACAAATGCATGTTTGGATTCCTTTTAACCATAATTTCAGATCCAGTATGAGATCACACGGGTTCGGCAGAAGATGAAGGATCTTGCCTTACTTCATGACAAGCATATGAATCGTCCCACACTCGATGACAGCAGTGAGGAAGAGCATGCCATAGAAATCACTACGCAGGAGATAACACAGGTACAATTAATTGTTTGTTTGCATATATTCAATACTTTTAATTGCTCCATATTTCTTCTTGTGCGCACAGACTTAACAGCATGATATAGTACTGCCCGCTCCCTAACTTTGTGTTCATTGCAGATGTTTCATCGATGCCAGCGAGCCGTGACGGGTTTGCAGTCTCGCTGTGGCCACTGCACCGAGCAGGAGGAGAGGCTGTTGAGAAACGTGGTGTCGTCCCTGGCACAGAGCCTGCAGGAGCTCTCCACCAATTTCCGACACACACAGTCTGGCTACCTAAAACGTAAGAGCTGCAGGTCTTCTCTTGTATCGCATCTCTTTTATCTTCAAGTTGTTTTGTTTACATTCCATCTAAGCGTCATGTGAAATGTTTACATTCCAGGTATGAAGAATCGCGAGGAGAGGTCAAAGCACTTTTTTGACTCTGGGCCCCTGATGGAAGAGGACGAAGAGTTAGCTGTTTATGACAAGGTGAAAGGACTTTTAAAATCTCTTTGAGTCAGTCAAGTAAAGCCCCCTTGTTTTTTCAGGCACCTTTTTTACAGAACAACAAAAACAGCACAGTCAAGGACAGACGAGACAAGAAAAACAAACATCCATTAAAAGTCTGGATGCACACTCGTCACCGTGTGACACAAATGTAACTTTTGACCATCAGTGTTGGTAACTTTGTGTTAATCTCACTAAAAGACAGGAAATGACATTAAAAAAAGTATACTGTATGTTTGGTTAAATGTAATTAAAATTTCTCTCTCTACACTTCATAACCAGGGACTTTTTAAAAAAGAAGAAATGAATGTATTTATCATAATTAAGCTATTTTAAATGTGAATGTAGCTATCTTTTTGCCTCAGTCTTCAAGGTGTATGCCCAAAAAATCTATTGATAATTAATTAAATACAGCATCACTATCTGTTTTTCTTTTCTATTCTGACATAAAATTACATTTGGCCACAATGGATAAATGTGTTGCTGCATTTGTAGTAAGAATTGTTACTGTATAATCACTGACTGTCATTCTTTGGTTTCAGGGGTTCACAGATGACCAGCTGATGCTGGTGGAGCAGAACTCAGTAATGGTTGAAGAGCGAGAGAGGGAGATCCGACAAATAGTGCAGTCCATCTCAGATCTGAATGAGATTTTCAGGGACTTGGCTGGAATGGTGGTGGAACAGGTATTTGAAGCTGTCTTCACACATTCACACACACAGACAGTTTAATAATATAACTTCGACAAGAGTCAAGTCACTGAGGCACCACAGACAAACGTTCTTGTCTTCAACTCTGTGTCAGAACAAACCCAAGGTTAGATGGTGTCTGGCAGTGTTGCACTGACTGCTAGCAATAAACCTCCTAATATAATTAGAATATAATAACACTTTTTCCTTTGATTAAAATAAAGAAGAAATAATTTTCCTCTGCTAACAATTTCCCTGTTCTTCCTCCTCAAGGGCACCGTTCTTGACAGAATTGACTTCAATGTGGAGCAGGCTTGTGTTAAAACAGAAGATGGATTGAAGCAGTTACAAAAGGTAAATACAAAATGCTTTGTCTCCATAAACAGTTAGACCTCTTGGTTAGGATTGGACAGTTCAGATTGGTATTAATTAAAGATGTATTTCCTGTTGACACAAAATAGTATCAAAAATAAAATTTAGTAGAATGGAAGTAAAGGTTAGCAGCAAAAACTCATCAAATTGAAAGCAAGTGAAATACAGTATTTGATTTTTTTTCCTTTCTCTGTGTTCTTTGCAGGCAGAACAGTATCAGAAGAAAAACAGAAAGATGCTGGTCATTTTGATCCTCTTTGTCATAGTAATTGTTCTAATTCTTATTCTTTTTGGAACAAAGTTTTAATTTTGCATTCCCCTGGCGTTTGTTTTCTGTGTGGGTGTTTGTTGTGCATCTGTGTGGACTTGGACTCTGTCTCAGTTCTGCTCAAAACAAAGATGACTGCCTTTTAATACCCACCAGGAAACGAAGAAGAAGAAATCCACGTCTATTTACAGGTGCACTTTGGGCTGTGTGTGGTTGATTTTAATGAGAGAAACAATCAACAATGCGTTTGAGCCAGGGCTGTTTTATCAAGTGACTTGTACCCAGATCGCCGAGACTCTGCGACAGAGGTTTGTCAAACCTGACTATATTGACATAATGTGTCTTAACAAAAGAAAACACAAAAAATGGACTACCAATGTTTAAATGCTTAAGCAGACCATCCTCTGCTTAATCTCAAAGCACGAATTGTGATGTTTGTTGTGTGACTGCATCGTTTCTGTCCAGTGTCATTGCAAACATTTTGTTTCTGTGAGGAAGATGTGATGCAGTATGCAATTGCAGTAGATCTAATTTTACTGCAAATTCACTTTAATCCCAGCATTGCTTTCATGTCCCAGCTCAGTATTTTGACCTTGAAAGACTGAAAGAAAGTGTCTGTGTTAGGACAGTATGAGACCTGATTTGAATAGTCATTCAGCACCAAATATATTCCTTTGGTTGAAGGACCACTTGTTATTTTTCAGTTATTTTTTTATGATTTAACTTCCCAGTTTAAAAATAATTAGATTGTGTCACTCCACTGTTTGCCTGATTAGGGTTTAAACAGCCATGAGCTCCTTCCAGTTCATCTGGTAATTTTAAAATCAAACCCGAGTCACATCGGCTGCACTTTTCATAAAGTGCTCATTTCAAAAACACTGTCTTGTTTTTTGTTCACAGTCCTTGCATAAAGTGCTACCTTTTTTAAACTCTTGCAGTTTGCACATATTGAGGCCTGAGGGGAGTGAGGGTGGCTGTGTTATGGATGTAATACTACTGTCATCTGTGTGATGAAAAGAATTATTTATTTTTTAATGACTTCAAATAATCAGGAGGTTGGGACGTGTTCTGTCTCTGGCAGAATTACTGTATATTGAGTAAAGTGTATCTGTAGTCTAAAACCCAACAGTTATTGTACTTTCCACTGAGAAAACTGTGATGTAGTCCAACACAAGCAGACATTTGAAGACGGCATTGTTGTTTTGTTTCATTTTCAGATTGGACTTATTACATTTTGGTTGGAAATTCTTGACATGTGCTTGTGTTCTATAAAGACTGATAAGCTGGAATGATGAAGAGCTTTATTTGACATATCTGTACTCGACTCTACACTTTATACACCTGTTAAAATCATCTTTGTCATTGATGTGAAGTTGTGTGTGAAACCTGGTTATGTCTTAGTGGTACAATACTTAAGTTTTGTTTTCCAGACAAAATGGGTGAGGAGACGGCAACTTGTTTTGTTTTTTTAAATAAACCTGGAACAAGATGGTGTTTTGTGTGTTTTCATCTGCGGCACTGATGCTAAATACATCTACAACAAATATGATCATTTATTTTGATCATTTATTGGCCATGCAAATAACTTTTTTAGCAAAGATGCAGAACATTTCATGGTTTCTGCTTCTTAAGTGTGAGGATTTGCTGTTTGATATGATTGTAAATTAAGTTTTCAGTTTTCAACTGTTAATTTTGGACAAAATAAGCATTTTGGACATTCTTTAGGACTCTTGTGATTGGCATTTTTCCTAGTTTGACCAACACCAAGTAAATAAAACAATTGGCAGATTCACAGTGGACATAATTGTAAGCTGCAGGCTTACCAATGTGTGAATGAGATCATGCATTGTTTTGAGAGCAGACTCTTGTCTGGCTGAAAATCCTGGCTATGCAAAAACAGGATGAGGATGATCAAAAATGTTTGTGATGCACTGATTTGAAGGCTGGCAGCACCTGAATATACCACGTAATAGTACAGCAATACCTAAACCTCAGGTTTATAAATTAAACATTCAATTATATGTAGACTTGTTCCCCCACATAACATCAGCAACATCTAAACGTTTCAGCATTTAATTATGCTCCTCCATGACTTTATATGTTAAGGTAACACAGTGAGGACTGCACCTAGAGTTAACATGTGCCTGGAGTGAAGAGTCCCAAAGTTATTTTGGGGAACTTATTCCTGACCCGGAAACTAAGTGGGTTTCTTTTGCATTTCAAATTAAAAGCCTGTAGAAAATGCACTCTCGAAACAATTGCAACTAAGCATCCAATTCCCGTTAATAGAGTAATAATACATGTTTATAAAATGCATATCAGTCTCTGAGGGTGCCGGCTAAAAGCAAAACCCAACCTTAACATGTGAACTGAGCAGTTATACAGTTAGATAACAGACACATTTAGCTAACGTGAGATGCTAACCACTCGACCTGGAAGGCGACTCGGGTGCTCGTGTTTGTCGCCGACTGTACATCGAGTTAACCATTTCTAATTTAATCTACCAGGCATGATTTGTTCAGAGGATGAAGACGACCCCTTCCCTGTAGACGACGGTCTGTTTGCCGACACATTTTCTCAAGACACCGTTTACAACCTAGTCGGCCAGGAGCTGAAGATAAGACAGGTATTCGGGGCCAACCTCGGCGTGGCCGCCCCGGTCTGGGAAGCTGTAAGAGCACACTTGGTTTATGTTGAAGTCATAGAAATGTACGTGGTACAGGTCAGTGTGAGGATTGTGTTACCATGTGTGTGTTCACAGGCGTTACACTTGTGTGGTTACTTGGAGGAGCAGTCGGTGGAGTTGAGAGGGAGGCGCATCATCGAGCTGGGAGCAGGCACTGGTGTGGTCGGGATCCTGGCAGCACGTCTCGGTGTGTTGTTGTTGTTGTTGCACTGCAGATTATTATGATTCTAAATGGCACGAGAAGCTCCTGGGCCTCTACTGACTGGTTGTACATAGAAAGATCACCTCGAATGTCTCACGTCCATTGAAGAAGCCCGTTAACTGTCACACTCAGCTGTTGACGCAGCTCTCACGTGCCTCCAGCAGAGGCGCTGTAAACCAGCTGCAGCTGCCACAACAGCTGATGCTCCCAAAGTGTCAAAGATCAAGAAATTGACAAGAGCATTACATGTCAGAATTCTCACAACATCCTGAGAAGTTCAATACATGTGTTGTTCCTGAATACATAGATCTGTAAATAAGGTCAGCAGCACATTTGAATCACTCTTTCCTATCTAAACTACCTTTTGCAGGTGCAGCTGTGACCCTCACAGACCTTCCTCTGACTCTCCCTCAGCTCCAGGCCAACGTCTCCGCCAACATGCCACCCAGCGGTTGGCTGACCACCCCTCCCACCGTCCTGCCTCTGTCCTGGGGCGAGGACCACGCAAACTTCCCCTCTGACTGGGATCTGGTGCTTTGCGCAGATATAATTTACCTCCCAGAGACTTACCCACTGCTTGTGGAGACACTAGCTCATTTGTGCAAGAACGGAGCTGTGGCGTATCTGTCGTCCAAGATGCGAAAAGAGCACAGGACTCCATATTTCTATGAGGACTGTCTGCCAAGCAGATTTAATGTCGAGCTTGTGAACCGTGATGACAAACAAAACAATAATATATACAGGGCATCTCTAAGGAAAGAGTGACAGCAGGGACAACCTGTCTATGAGTCTGGTTTCTTAGGTGCCTTTAAAAAAAATTAATAATAAAACATATATATATATATAAACATCTTATGCATTATGCAAAATACAAATATCAGGTTGGGGTTACAATTGTGTATAGCCTTATTAACACAAAGAAAGCCTGCTCTCATTGGATTATAGTCATTCATGTCGTCATTATCAGGCACGCTTAGTTTGGTAATGTTGTCAGAGCATTTCTTAAAATAGGGTCAACAGCTCCTCTCAGGAATTTTCTGCCCTTCCTCTGACATTAAAATGTCATATATTCTCACCTCTGATTATCCTTTATAGTTAAAACCCTTTAGGGGTTCCAGGTTCATCTTATTAGTACAGACGACACACATATTCACACATCCTGTTCTGTTTTATGCGAGGGTCTGGAGCATGTTACAAAGTTGTTTGAGCTGCCTTACCTTCAGATATGACTGAAAAGACATCATCACATTTTTATGGGCCCTGGAGAGTGATCACCTCAAGAAGCTGTGTACTATGGTTGATTGGATCTTACGTGAATACAAACTTTTAAAAACATTTTTATTAAGTTGATGTGACATGTGGTTGTGTTTTTGTGTTTAGTCTTCTGACTGGTTTGAAAGGGGTGGGACTCATTTTAATTAAAATGTGATGAGGACTTTAGGATGTTTAGCTAATGATGTATAGCCACTGCCAATCAAATCACACCCAGAAGAAACACATTAATGGAGTGTTAAACCTTATACATTATACCTTGTCTTTGTTTCAAGCTTTAATTTAAACTGCTGCTCATGTAATCATGAATATTTAATGTTGTGCTGTTAAGGGTCTTTAAATTAAACTAAAAGCCCAGAGGACCTGATGGGGTCCATCACTCACTAAATATTGTCATGATCATCTCTGGGATGAAACCTTAATCTACGAGCAGCATCAAAGCTTAGAAAGATGCAAAAGATGGTTAGTTTTCTCAGTAATAATGGAAACATAATGCAGTTGATGTCATACTGTTAGTGTGATCTGTCTTCACTTCAGTCTAGGCTGGGCTCAGTTATGTAGGCTGTTAAAAATCAGTTGCAAACAGCCAATATGTCTTCAGGAAACCAAAAACACTGCAGTTTTTACTGTGCTTTGACCACGAACAAAATCATCTTTGGATTTTAGTTTATTTCATATATGTTTAGTCTTCCCTCTTCCTGGTTCTGTTGTATTGTTCCTGGATCCTGATCTCATCTGAAATGCTTGTGGTCATAATCAAGCCAGACTTAACTTTATGGCAACATCAACCTTTTGGTGTATCTGCTGTTGATATCCAACACAATGTTGTTTTTATTGAGATCTATAAAACCCAAAACAAAGTTCATCCGATCCCCAACTATTGTGTCAACATCAACAGATTGCCCTCCCTGCAGCCTGCTGTCTGTACGCACTTCATCCCCTCTCTCCTGCTCTCTGCTGATGTACAGACTTTCCGTTCAGAGAAGGAAAGCCTGTTTGTTACGCTGGAGAGTTTCAAAGAAAGGGAGACAACCCGTCCGCTGCCCGTCTCTCCCTCTGCTACAATTCAGCCGACAAAACAACAGATCCCTATCTCCATGCAGAGTCTGCTCTCCATCACGCCGAGCGCCTCCCACACGAGCCAGTGTCCTGCAAAGTGCACATCGCTGCTTTTGTTGTTGTTCACGATTATTTGGGCAAAGTTATGGAATCGGTTGCTAGCAAATGGTGACGTTGATACAAACAGCCAATTAGAAAAAGCTGTAACATAAATTATCTCTTTAAAAAGTTTTTTCTTTTTTTTGCCCCCGAACCACAATCTTAAATATTTCTTTTAAATCGCAGCTGTGAGATCAAGGGTCTGAAATATTCAATTCTAATATTAATTCTATCTACATAATTATCAATAATGCCAAAAAGGCTTTTTCACCTAAAGCTGATGCACGCATATAGCTATAACAGCAACCTCATAAGGGCTGTTTTTATTGGCTTTTTAATGATTTTGTGTGTCTATCTGAACTAAATTCCATGTAAGTTTGAAGTTACACTTTAAACTATGTTGCCTTCCCCTTGAAGTCACCTTTTTATAGAGTAATGATGCAGCTAAACATAGTGTTTCTAAAAAACCTGATTAAAAACATTCCTCTGTGGTATTTGAACTGGGTATGTTGGCTGGATGAGAGGAGGATGGCCTAACAGTGACAGGGGAGTGTGTGTGTTTGTGTGAGTGGAGTGGGAGGGGGACTGAAAGCCACTGTCCTTTTAAAACAAGTTGGAGTGTTACGGCTTCATTAGAGCTCATATCACCTCATGAGCAGCGAGGACAGTAATCTGGAAAACAGCAATTAAAGGTACGTGTTTGTGTGTGTTGCATAACTCCATTTGTGTAACAATATATATAACGGTAGGTGACACTTTCAGTGTTCAGTGTTACAAAATGTACTTTCTGAGCCATTAAATCTTTGTTTTCAAACATTTCAGATCTGAGTATCAAACCAAAACATGGAGTTCTGGCCTGAGAATCAGGGACAACCATCTCTATATTCCAAATTTGGTACCGTTCCTGGAAGAAACTGTACACATAAGTGAGTTTAGTGTTATTATTACTTTTCTTTTAATTTTTGTTCATATCTGCTTACAGGGTTTCTTTACTCAAATCAAGGGTCTATGGACAGAGGGTGTCGTACACTGTACAGATTGCAAAGCCCCCTGAGAAACTGACTCGACTACTTTATAAATCAGTCTAATCTTTGGATGATAGTCTGTTGCCGTTTTTCAAGGCTTGTTTGATGAAGCTTAAACTTAATTTGTGCAGTATTGTGTTGATTCCAAAAAAGTAATGCTCATCAAACAATCGGTTGCCTTTTTAGCTGCATCTCTGCAGACTATTTAACCCTCGACCAACTTCAACACTGACTAATACTGCAATGTTTAGCCGTACATTATTTTTCATTTGTTAGATATTATCAGTGGACCATATTGACACAGTAAAGTGACACCAAAAGGAGCCACTTGTTGGAAGATTTTCTGAAAAACAGCATTTAAAAAAAAACTGTGAAAGATGGCTTTGAATTTACACATTTTTCCACCATTTTACTCACAGCTACCATGACAGACATCAGGCAACTCATTACCCACTGTACTATGGTGAGCAGCAGGATCAAAGCAGGGAGTCCAGTTACTGGACTGTGCCAGGATCAAGAGTTGGAGGGGCTCCACAGGAGTACACTAACTGGACGGACCAAGACCTGGCTGCCGCTGCAACTTCTCACTTCCCTTTTATTCTAGACCGTCACCCTCAGCCACACCAGGACCTGGGAGAATATCAGCTGCATGAAGCCAGAGACAGAGAGTGGACTGTAAATCAACGAGCAGCAAGGGATTATGAGAGAGGATTTCTGAGGGAGGGGTGGCAGAGGAGGTGGGAGCCCTGCAGTCCTGTCCGCTACAACAGGGAAGTCTCTACTAAGAGGAGTGACAGCAGCTATCGAGAGCTGGAGGCTTGGGCAGCTCGATACAGCCATTCTCTTCCAAGGAGGAGACGCATCGAGGCAGAGTTGAGGGGCGCCTCTCAGGGGCTCTTGGAGAGCAGCCGGGCCCCGGACAGGGACAGCAGGAGTGGGACAGATCCTCGACTTGCAGCGCTGCAACAGGTCATACAGTCTGCAAACATGAGAGAATCAGGGCTGTGGGATAGAGGGGCCAGACAGCAAGCTTCAACATATTATCCAGCACAAACTCCTGCCACTCCTGACACAAGCCACGTCTTGGACATGAAAGAAAAGGCTGGCTACCAGAGGAGGATGTTCAGCCAACCACCTGGCTATATTGCTCCTCCTCCCTATAACAGCCCGCATAAAAGTACACCTGTGTTGCACAACAGTGAGACCAGCTGGGAGCAGGAAGGTAAGAGACAAACCTACTGGTCACAGCCCACACTCAGAAAGGAGGATGTCCCTGTAGATCACCAAAAAGAAGAGAAAGAGGACTTTGCAAAACCAGATGTAAATCAGTATACCTTCCCAGAGCTTGAGGGGCTTCAGCACCAAAAACAGAAAACGGATGCTTCACAGGCAAGCAGTCCTGTTTGTACCCATAAACCACACATACAGCGTGAACGTATGATGTCTCTGCAACAGCAACAAGTGCTACAAGCAATTCAGAATGAAAAGATAAATGAGGAGCCATCCTCTAAAGTCATTGAGGGAAGGAAGTTCAGGTTAAACAAAAAGACAGGCGGGATGACCATATTCTGCTTGGTGTCTCGAATAGCAGCCACCACAGAAACCCAGTCTTTGCCACTTTGCACCTTGCAAACAAACACTCAAGACACAGAGCAAGGAGGGGTTTCTAAAGGTCTAACGGACAGTGGTGACAATCAAACACACAAGCTTGCAGATGAGGTAGACTTCAGAGCCCCAACACTCACAGAGCAGTCGAATGCTTCTGATGAAGGAAGTCTCGAAGTCCAGCAGAAAGAGACGACAACCTGCGTAGAAAGTGAGATGCTCGAGATTAATCTGTCAAACAAAGCAGAGACAGATGCCGTTTCCCAAGAAAAAGTGAGTGCAAATGATGCTGATGCTAAATTACGGAGACAAGCTGCTCAGCCAGCGTCAGTGAAATATCCTCTGTGGAGGGAGCCTAGTTTCACAAGCCGGGCAGAAACTGAGAGTTCGTCCACATGTTTGAGAACTAACAGTGAGGAGGGAGAAACAGATATTCTGCAAAACCAAGAGGTCTCTGCTGAAGTTCATCCAACTGACATTGAAGTAATGAGACTGGACATCAAGAAAGACACCGAATCTGAGGACAGTAAGGGTTTACTTGTTATTGACACCACCTGTGTTGTTGTTAAAATGGAGCTGATCCCATCACCCAAGAAGGAGCATGTTCACTTTTTGGAATCTATGTCACACAGTGAAGACAGTCCACTTGATGTTCAATCAGCCATCTCTCCTGAATGTGTCCAATCAACCAGTCAGCCAAATCAGGAAGTAACAACTGACCAAAATGTAGAAACAGAACCCTTGTACATGAACGAAAGGCCTGAACAAGACTCAGACCTTATAGAGACAAAGGCATCTGAGGAAGAGAGTGAAATCTCTGTCCCCTGTGTGTCCTCATCTTCAGTCTCTGAAAGGGAAACCTTGGAGGAGCGCGCTGAAAGAATCCTGGGTATCCCTCTACATGACTGCATCACTGAGCAGCAACCTGAAGATGCATCGTCACTTCTTGGCTCATGTGTGGAGGACCAGGAAGTTGAACCTTCTCCGATTAAAGATAATGACATTATTGAGGCCACTGAACGAGTCCCAGAGGATACGACAGAGGACGAACAGTCACAGAACCAGTTAGAGGTTAAACAAACTGATGACGCAGTGTGCTTGCAAGAGAATGAAGATGCCAAAGATCATCTGGCAAATGGAGGTGGTGAGGATGTTGTAGGATCTCAGGAGCAGGTGTCTGATATGTCTGAAGAGAATGACACTGACTTGCAACTCGAAACAGACGTCAAAGCTTCATCTGAAATTGAAATAAGTCAGGATCCTAATCCAAAATGTACTCGTGAAGAAGGTATGACTGAGCACGGTCAGGAAGAAAATGCTGAGAACGATACTTCTTCTCAACACCCCTGTCAGAGTCCAAGTCCGCCCATCGCCATTAACAATTCTTCTTCACCTTCACCTGCTCAGGACTATGAAGCGCACAACCCTCGTCTTTCTCTTTCACTCTCATCCTCCGATCTTACATCAAACATTGAAGAAGGTCCTGATCCTGAGTTGACTGCTCTCAATTCACCATATCCTGAAAGATCTCCTCCTCACACTCCAACAGAACAACTACAATCTCCTCCTCCCCCTGAATCACCTGACTTTTTCCAAAACACCACTCCACATACAGACCACTCCCCAAGCCCCTCTCCCCTTGACTTAGTAGATCAAACTGAAGAAGCTGTGTCAAGCAGTGACGATGAAGAAGGTCAGACATCACATCTACCAAATAATGAGGTCAGTAACGCCCTTGAGGAGGATATGACAGAGGATCTCTTGTCTCCAGATGAAAGTGCCAACCTAGATGATGCTGCTTCTTTGAAGGAGCGCAAAGTGACTGATGAGCTACAAACACAAGAAGCTGACAAGGACCCTACAGACCTCGTTACGGAACAGAGACTTAAAATTCCCCAAGAAAATGCCACTAGGGCCAACATTTTGCAGCAACAACTCGAATGTGTCCAGGCAGAGGATGTTGTTTGTGTAAAAGAGAGTTATCTGAGTGAAGCTCAACTACCAAAGGAGATCAATGACCAAATACAGACACAAGAAGATGCCACAGAGGTCAACGGATTGCAGGAAATGCTTGAAGGTTTAATGACTGAAGAGAAACTACCAGTAGAAGTCAGCGAGGAGCCTGTAAGTCTTTTGGAGCAGACAATATGCCCGCAAAACGTGAATGAATGTCAAACTCAAACAGAGGTCAACGCTTTGCAACAGTCTGAAAGACAGAATGCTTCACATCTAAAAGAAATGTATATGACTGAGGCACAATCACAAGAAGAAGCCAACAAAGATTCAATGGGAATTTTGGAACAAACAATACCCAAAGAAAATGCTACAGACTCTCACACTCAACTAGAGTTTGAAATCTTGCAAGGCACTGAACCACAGGCTGAACCTGCCAACTCATCTCTTCGCTCACCTTCAGATTCTGACTGTGAGAAGTCTCAATTACCTTCTGAGCTTCCTTGCCCCCCACATCTGTCGCATATGTCAGACACAGAGTTTGTTTCCCTTTCGGAAATAGACTCAGTCTGTCCCTCGGCTCTAGACACTGTTCCTTCTTCTCTTCATCTGGACTCTTGTGAGGAACCCCCTCAGTTCTCATCTTCCTCTTCTTCACCCTCTCTCTTGCATCCAAGCTCTTCAACGCCTTTGCAGCAAGAAGAAAGTGGAAGAGTTCCCTCTGACTTACTCCTCCAAGAGGAGACCCAGTATCCAAAGTCCCTGTGGGATGCAGTCAATCGCATTAGGAAACATACAGCGCCTGACTCTGAGAATGAGGAGGAGGAGGTGAGTGAGCTGTGGGATCGAGAGAGCGTAGGGGAGGACTTGTGCTGGGACATGAATTCTGATAAGATGGTCTTTGGTGAAGCAGGGCAACAGAGGGTTTCAACAGGAGGTGTTGAGGGTGTAGAGGTGGGACGAATTGAGCAGGATCTATTTCATGAAGAGGGAGGCAGACATGCGGAAGAAGACACACTGTCCTGCAGCAGCGCCAGCAGCCATGGCTCTGGGGACACAGTCATTGTAGCAGATGAAGAGGAAGTTGAGGAAACGTCACCTGAGGCCGGAACAGAAAGCAAGACAGAGAATGATGAGGAGTCTCAGACAGCTGAGGGAGAGGGATGCTGTTCTGGGGAAGTAAAAGATGAGACTGCAGCTAAGACACAGGAAGACTACGGCGATGAGAGCCTCACAAATTAGTCTAGTAAGAGTCAGAAGGGCAGTGGAAATTATGGAAACAGAGGAAAAAGGAAATGAGTAGGAGGAGAGGAGAGGCGGTATTGATGCCCTCAGAGGTCGGTGTCTCGGGTGAAGGGGTGATTGAAAGTTAGTCTGTAACTGGATAAACAAGGAGTGTTGGCCCAATATGTTTAATTAAACATAACCACTACGGTATGTACCATCTGAATTTGTATAGTGCCTGATAATGAATGGAGGTAATTTCCTCAATAACATTTTGTAGCAGATATTTTCACAAAGACTAACAGATTTTCTAGTTCAAGAGTAATCCTAGAGCTTTTATTTTTGATGAAGTAGTGACGCACTTAATGTTATGTAGGAATTTGATATTTGTGAAATCCAAAATATCCCAACAAACGCTTTTTTGACAAATCTATCCGTGTAAAGCCGACCTTGTCATACTTTTTCCTGAATCTTATTGTCTATTTATCTTCTGTTTCAATATCGTTTGAGAGAATATGTAGTTTTTAAATTATGAAAGTGTATGTCACAAAAGGTTTGACTATTTGGAGTGATTTTGTGGCAAAAAACAAGCAATTGTTCTGTACTTTAAGTAAATAAAATGATGGAGTGCATTAACGAAAGGATGTGGAAAGTTTATATTGTGGCCTTAAGGACATCGTGTCCTGTAGAGGGGGGGGTTTTTTTTCAGCAAATACTTGAGGTCCAGCTCATTGCCTGTTGTGATAATGTGTCACATTAGTGTGGGACTTGCATGCATATAAAAATTAGAATACACTGGTGTGAAATCAACTCATGGTTTAACTGATTTACAATTGAACCTCTCTGCCTTTTGTTTAGAAAATAAAAGGTAAACTTGTGCTGATACTGTACAAATATATTTCCATTGATTAAAGACAAAACAGATGCAGAGAAAACTTACAAAGTTTATATAAAAAGGAATTATCAGGAGAATGTTCACATGAGACAAGATAATTCGTTCACACATTGAAAAATTACCAAAAATACTTCCTGAACTTTCAACATTGACAGTACAGCATGAGGACTTTCCAACTGAGTATGATCCTTTAATTTGGACTCAACTATCGGATTATGGACTGTAGTGCTCTCTAGTGGGGTTTTCTTAGAGTTCAATTAACAAGACAGCTCTTGCTCAAAAGTAAAAATGAATCCCCTCAAATATAACAAGTAAAGCAGGTTGCACTTGGCTTTTGTAGTGTTTAAGGAAAAATTATCTTATACCAAACAAGTGCACAGGTATAAAAATTCATATTTTTCAGATTCCAACCGTTTATGTACCGTTGCCCTATTGTGTTAGGTAACAGAAAAAGGTGAAGCTACAAAGTAAAGTTTTCATTTTTCCAGCTTAAACACACCCACCTAAGCAGCAGCATTTAATCTGCTGGGACAGGTTTCTTAACTGTAACACATTTCACATGAACAGTCACAATGTCAAGACTGGTGGTGAAAGAGGGTCAATGTTTGAAGACTGTGATATTACATGAAAAAAAGCACATTTTGTAAATTGGTCAACAGTGAAACTAATTCCAGTTAAATCTAAAATGATCATTTTTGACGGCACTTAACATAACACTAGTTATTCCTGTGATCTTGGACAGTTCAATAATTATTGGTGAGCATTCAAATCTCTCTACTGAAGCTAGAACTGATGAATGTCCATTCATTGTTATAAAAAAAAAATACTTGTGGTAACCACTTCCAACTTGCATTGAAAAGACTTTTCAGTGTGCATGAATAATAATTAAAGACCATTTAACACAATTTCAACCTCATCTCTGCGGGCTTGCCTTAAATTAATATGCTTACTGTATATACACAATGAAAACTGTTAGAAATCCTGTATCTGCGGGGAAGAATAACTTCATTTTGCAGTTTCACAGTTTTACCTGGTGTGGAACAATTGGAGGTAAGACGAAGAACTTTCATATAAATACAGAATATTGACATGTAATAACTTACAGTATATAAACAAGTGACAAAAATAGTCCAAAGAGATTTGGCTAAAAAATGGCAAATAGGTCCTTGAATTGTCATAGATCACAGGAATAAGACTTTTCTTCAGATAGATTTTTTCATAGTTTACATAATAATTTGTATACATCTTTCATCACTACTATGGTGTAAAACTGGTGATAAGTGACAAGTGAAAACATTACAGCACCCAATGTCATCTCCGTTCCTGCTGAGCAGAGACGGCAGGCATGGTGAGATGACATCAAAGTTCGTCATGGTGCATTGTCAGAGCGTGGTCACAGAGGTCTGCAGAGCACAAAAGGCAGGAGAACAAGGAATTAGAATAGTATCCATGAGCAGAAAAGAAATAAAACATAAATGTGTATTAGTATGTAAAATCTGAGTGGAGAAGATACCTGTCCTCTTGCTGCAGAGTTTGTCTTTGACATTATCCGTCTCGTGAGCGAAGAATTCGATGATTTCGTCTTCATTTTGCTCGACAATTGTTTCACACTGAAGAACAGACGTCAAAGAACTGTTACCAAATGCACAATTCCCAGTATAAATCACAAGATTTGGAGGTCTGGGCTGCATCAAATTACCAAATTTTCAGACAGTTTCTTTATTTGGACATATTAACAAGACATGATAACACAAGGCCAGTAAAACACACAATGATGAGTGTAATACTTTTTCTGTATAATGTCTTGGATTCTGTACTCACTGCAAATTTCAAACTGGATGTAACTCTTGAATCCAGCGTGGCCTCTGAGAGATCCATGGCCTCGCCGCTGCGAGATTTCACCCGAATGTAGGACTTCCTGTTTGTGGATGTGTCTGTGTGCTCGCCGTAGTCCTCCATCCTCTCACACACATTCTCCATCAGCTCCAGGAGGTTTCCCTCCGAGCGAGCCAGAGGAACCTGTAGGAGGAAAAGGCCACAGTGAGGTGGATCATTTTAACCAATCCACGCAGCTCTAACTTTTCAAAATAAAAGTGCTGCACCACTTCACTGTGTAGAGTAGTGTTGTACTGGTGCCGCCTACAGAGTGGGTTGGACTCGGATTACTACGTGGATGTTCTGCTGCAACCTCACCTCTCTGATGGACTGGCTGCCGTCCGGGTTGATCCTGAAAGACCCAGTCTGGATCATTTTCTTTGGATCTACCTGGGAGATGGCCCACTCCATCTCATCCACCAGAGCCCTGCAGGCTGCGGGGGAGCACAGAGGACACGCGTCAGGACTTCTTTCTGAGTACTTATAAGTACGAGCAGGGGCGGAGAAACAAACACATACCTCCACATCTTATGTCCTGTCCTTGTCTGGCTGCCTGGCTGAAGCTCAGGAGGAGGCACACAAAAACACTCGATGCGAGCAGGGGCGCCGCTTCCCTCATCTTGCACCTAAAAGCACAGATTTCACCACAACACAGGCTCAAACATCAACCGCTACAGCAACACACTCGTGAGTTAGCCGGTAACGACTCAGCCACACAGCTAGCTACATTTATGTCCGACCGTTATAACTCCACGCATCGACTCACACACGGAAACACGCATTTTGTTAACTTTTCATTCAACTTACAAGTTTCTGGCAGCGCTTCTCGAGACCACCTTACGTTACGCTTTTCCACGCTGTTCCATCGCATTCGGTGAAATGTGGTGACGTAGGCACCCGAGCTGCTGGACAGGATGGAGGCGCGTTCGAGACAGCGCCCCCGCGTGACCCGGAAGAGAGTCTGACCGCTCAGCCGATGGTGCTTTGCTCAATGCTCAGAGGGGCTGAAGTAATATATATCATGGGAAGTTTTCCACTGAACTTAGCTGAAAAAGAACATGTGAAGAAGCTTACGTAAAACTGCTGCTTTAGTTAGCTATAACTTTGAATTAAGATGAAATAAATTTAAGCATTTAAAATTTTATAAATTTAACTTGCTTTGCGCTGAGGCCACATGTGAAAAGTGAAGTTTTGTTTTTTTTTATTCAACACATTACAAAATGAACCCTGTACTGTATCAGGATTGACACTAGGCTTAAATGGCAGATACTGAAAATCAGATGTCTAACTGCATTTAATAGCTTCAAATTAATTTCAGTCATCAGTTTTCTTTGAAAGAGTTTCCAACTTCAACACAGCTGGATCCATGCAGTCACTCAAATGTTAGAATGATTCATAAGCATTATAAATGAATATAACCTTCTGCTCCTACTAGCGGCAGATTGAA
>CAEMYA010002158.1:4536785-4564072 GCA_903131615.1 Diplodus sargus
ATGGGGAATATCGGATTTGTTTATTTCATGTCAGCTAAACCAGAAAAAAAAAGTAAAAAAAAAATAAAAAAAGAAACAAGAATAATAGGCCTTCTGATCTGCAGCCTGGAGCCACACTGGAGGTCCACAGCATCAGTTACTGGCTGAAAGCACTCAACTTGTGTCTCTGAACTCATGACTCAACAATGTGGAATACTGAGTTTGTTATTGTGTGATTTCTGAATGTCAAATGGCCATTACATCACAGTAGTGTCTTGTCTTTAGCTGAGGTTATGGTGTTAACCTGTAGTGGATTAGTCGTTTAAGATGTCATGGGAAGCTAAACCTTTAACCCACGTCTCTCTTTAGAGCCCAGTTACTTAACCATTTCTTGCATAAACATTATTTAGCTCAGGTTGTTGAGTCGCTTGTGCTGGAAAACGTCCATCACTGTTTCAAACAGGATTATCTGTCGGTGTGCTACACTGTGTGCTGTAAGGACGATTAACAACACGTAAGGCACAGAGCGGTGAAGACAAACACATACTGGACGAGCTTCAGTGGTCCCACGCTTCAGTCAGGTCATCGCGTCCTCTCATCTCTCCACCGTAGTATCAGAGTCCATGTCACTCAGTAAGTAAATGTCTGTGTGTCGTGACAGTCCCATTTGTGTCTGAAAGAGAGAGAGGAGAGGGAGGTTTCATCAGAGAGGAGATTGTTGTTTTATAGATAGTTAACTCATCAGACAAATGAGCTGAGGGGAACCTGTATTATAGATGGATTATTTTTATGATTTTGTCTTGATTTGTTGAAGATGTAAAATATCAGTGATATAATTAAGAGGACTCACCTACTATGCTCACTTAAAATAACCCACCCACACAACTAATTGTTACGCTTTTTGCTTATTATGACCGATGAAAGCATCTCTGTTGACGCAGCTTACTTTATATTTCCCTCGTTATAGTTTTATTCTTTTTTTAAGGGTATATAAATCTAGGTACAGCAGATAACCAGAATCTTGGGGTTTTACTGCATTCTGAGTTAGACAACAATATGGGAAACGACTGCTCAAAGGAGGTGAACATCACAGTCAATGCGGTGTTCTGATCAGGGATTAATCGGGTCCAATCAGTTCACAATTTGAAGGTGTTTGTTAGATGATTACAGATTAATTCAGCTTGCTCACCTCGGATCAAAGTGATACTTTCCAAACTCAACTGTCCTCACTTATTCTCGGACAGTCCTGCAAAAAAAGCATTTCTATTGCCTGTCGTGATGTTCTGCCAACTGTGAAAACAAAAACCCTGATACGACCCTGCAGAAGTGCAGAGTTTGTTCATGGTGACACTGTAACCTGTACTGTACCTTCACTGCCACTAGACAACTTCTCTGATCTGGTCGCCAACACCGGTCTGCTCTGAACACAGTCACTGTAGCCATCTCTCCTGCTCTCGCTTCACCACTCACACACTACATTCTGCACGGTTTCTAAAAAAAAAAGGAGCTGCACTGCTGTATTACCCTCTATTGGAGGATGATGTATGAGCCCCAGACTCTACCATAGTCGTGCATCATTACTCCATATTAGCAACAGCTTCAATTTTGTGACTGAGCACAAAATTAATTTATTTGTCAAAAAATATTTGGTCAACAGTCTGGCTCATCAATTTCAACACATCACTAATGTTCAGGCTGTTTTCATAATGTATACAACTAAAACATATACTCATGAATCCTTTAGACATTTAGACAGAAGACGCCAACAAATGTCCATATAGCCATTGTTTCCCATTTATTACAGACACTTATCCATTCAGTCCCAAAGATCAGAAATGAGAGATAACTTCAGTGCTCACATTACTACATTGAAGTTTTCTCTGTAACAATTCAAACTGTGCCTTTGCCATGGTTTTTCCACCAGAGAGGTATTCATATGACACTGTATGAACTCACGGTAGCCTAAAAAATGTAATTTACATCTCTATCACCTCTATTAAAACCTTGAGAAACTTTAAGATTATGAGAACTTTGAACCAGAAATCAGCAGGTGTACCCGATCCACCTCAATAAAGTGAACACTGAATGCAATAACTTCACTGAAAGAACCTGAGAACTTTTCTGTGATGGTTGATACACACGTCTTGCTTGGATATTGCTCAGTTAGCTGCACAGTACTATTTCAAACTTGCACATTTGGCTTCACTGATCTCTTCTTTTAATTTACAATAGTAAGACTGTTTCTGACCTTATTTAAGGTTTCGACAAATTCGCTCTACTGCTGCAGAAGACCAGTGAAAAACCAGCCTGTGTGAAGTCAGAGTGGGTATTTTATTTAGTCTCAGCTGTGATCTACTGAGTCTGAGAGATGAATTGATGGCATTTGGCTTAAATTGAAAAAAATAATGTTTTTTTTTCCTAAAACAAGTTTAATTCTCTTTGCATCGGTTCATTATATTTGCCTGTTGCTTCATTAAAATTATTAATCTTATCAGGTCTAAAACCCAATGAACCCCTTAAAAATCTACAGTAAACATTAATGGTACTTCCATTTGGTGAAAAAGAAACAGACATAAATCTAAAAATAAGAGACAAACTCTGAAGGCAAGCAGAACAAATGTTTTTTCTTTTTTCTCATGAGGATGTCTTATATGAGTCAGTGCAGAGTGCTGGACACACCTTAGCTTAATTAAATAACAGATGCACAAGAATTAACAAAAACAATTACAACATTTGAATGAATCTTAGCAGACTGCATGGACTGCACAAAATTACTGGTTTCAGGGGTTTAAAGATAGATTGCCGGCTGTAGAGCTGACTGAGACAAACTTGTGGTTTTGGGCTTTAAAAATACATTTCCTCTGTACTTGTTTTGACTCCTTTTTCTTTAACTTTTGTTTCTAGTTCTCCTTTAACCACAGCTTTGTCGTGACATTTGCAACAATTATAACTATAACATTATTTTCAAGCTGCTAAATGAGAAGTTCCTTCTCATGTCTGCATAGCAGTTTAAATAAGTCAGTTCTTACGTAAATGATAACCACGTGTATTGTAATACCTGTTATATCACATATTCATATTACAATACATGTCTATCAGTCTCTTTTAACCACAATACTAAATAAAAACATGGAATAGAAAATCATCCTGCTATCATTTAACAAGGGCTGAATACAAATCAGTATTTTTACACATTATACTTTTTATCCAACACCTAAACCCTCACAGTCAAGAAGGAATTAAACAACTCCTGCACACCTCTTTGAACTTGTTTTACACTTAAACATCCATCCAGATTATTTAGGCACTAAAAGAGGCTTCGAGGATGAAGCCGCAGTCATACAAAGCTTCACTTCACAAATCTGACTTAACACTCAGCTCATAATTAAAAAAAAAACAAAAAACTTCATTCTTGACTTGGTTAAGTTGAGCAGATGTCCACTCTAGGCTTGAGTAGAACAAGAGGAAAAAAACTTGGACTTCACACAGGAGAAGTGACAAATGTAAAAGTACAAGCATCAGTTATGCATGTTACTGAAACTTCAGCCACTTAAGCTTCTTTGACATGTTAGACAGGAAATCAGCTCACAACATCAAAACCCTGTAGTCTAACGATTTTAAACACAAGTCGGGCTGGATCTCATTTGGTGATTTTTGGTACAGAGAGTAGGATTATTGTTGTTAGATGCAAAAATCCAGTGGTACACAGACAGTACAATGAGTTGAGATAAAAATAATATCAGATCTTGAGGTAGACTGAGAGGAAATCATACCAGAATGAGCAGCAGGACACACTGCTTCACATTATCAAGAGGGCTCACAGAGAGCAAAGTGTGCGAGGCAGTTAGCTTTAGTACCTGTCTTAAATCAAATCAAACACAAAAAGATGATTACTTAGGTAGATAGGTGGGTTGCTGCTACTCAGTGTAAACAACAGTAAAAATAAATGAGGAGAAAGATGCATACTGAAAAAAACAGAAAAAGGACGGAAAATCCCATTTCAAATACAAATACTTGGGTTGATCATAAATAGAGTTACATGTTGTATAACGTAGTCATGTCACAATATGTCACTGAACACTTGTGTTGTATTTTCTGTGCTGGTGAAGTATTAATTATATTCATCGGGTACCTAAAAAGCACCATATCATGAGACCCAGCCCAACACAAATAAACACATTGACATTATCAGATAATGTGCTTTAAGATCCTAAGTGAGTCCTGGTTGTGTACAGGGCTCAGTGTCTCCAAGAAGAAAGAGGAATGCTGGTGGTTACTGTCCTGTTCAGCTCTAGGAGTCGTACTCAGACGGCTCCTCTATGAGCACAGCAGGTCGATTGCTTACCCTGCTGCCAAAGTCCAGGCAGGAAACACCCAAGGCAACCAAACAGTGCCATACCTGCAGACAATGACAAGGGACAGAGAAGTCAAGACACAACCAGCACACTTACATTTAAAAAAATGCATGTATATATTTTACAAATGTTTTTTTTATTTCAAATTGTCATATTATGATCATTGTTTGTTGTTGAGAGTTTGTTGTTGTTAGTTATCACACTCACCAGGTAGCCCACAAAGCACAGATAGGCCACGGTAAGCAGAGCAGCGAAAACGTAGAGCAGCACGCTGTTCAGTGACGTCACGTAAACGACCACAAAGTACATGTTGATTGCACAAACCACCAGGATGACGATGCCTCCAGAGATCTTCCACACCCTAAAGAAACAGGTGGTTGATTAGACCATTGGGAAATAATGTTTTTTCTGAAATGAACAGTCAGTAGTATGTTCCTCTAACAGTCCGACTACAGGGTACATTTCTAGATTGTGTAACTCAATCTAGGCCTGTCTCCAAAACCAAGTTACTGCCTTGTTTTTTTTGTTGTTTTTTTTCCCTTCTTCTAGAAATGGAGGAACGTTTAGTTAACACCATAGTTTAAAATGAACTAATCTGGAGCAGAGTCAGTTTGAAAGTAGACTGACTTTTTATTATATAAAATTATGTCGTTTGATCAACTAAGATTGAAATATAAACTCCCTTGAACACATTTCTTTAGGTTCCTATTCAGACATCCTATTCAGAATCAAACTGGATGCAAATTTAGTCGGGATATGTCACCAACTGAGCAATTTCTTTATAAACTATGTAGCGATAAGTATGTATAGTTAGTAGTAGTAGTAGTAGTAGTAGTAGCAGTAGTAGTAGTAGTAGTAGGGAATATGCAATTAATTTATCCATGGCATAGAGCAAAGGAACTATAGGCTGCTGCTCTCCAGATATCGGCTCAACTCAGAAATAAAATGGACCCTAAGAAATTAGGTATGTATAGTGCAGTAAGGGTGGTTGGTAGTTTTATACACGCTGTTTGGACCTGTGTACACATTTATTCATTCATTCACATTCAATATATTTTGGAAGGCACTTCCTCGACCGAGGAACAATGGCTGAACTCTCAAGGGAGTCTCTGTTGTTTGGTGTTTATTTTTTATTATAAAAAATATTTTTATTTATTTTTGTCAACATACCTCCTCAGTTGCGACCTGGGACATTGCTGTGCTATTTGAACAATTGTGGAGGGACTGTGTTGGGGGAAGGGTAGTTGCTAGAGGAATGTGCCCGAGGGGGGGTTAAAGATGAAAAGTCTGTGCATACTGTGTATTATGTAATTCATGTTTGATTAATAATAAAAATATGTTAAAAAAAGTTTATATATTTCACTCACAATCCGTTTGCAAAGTCATTCATTATGGATGTCAGACTTGTGAAGGTCAGAATTGGAATCAAAGCAAATGGAAGCTAGAAACAGAAAGAAAAGTCAAACTGAATATCTTACAGAATCACAATTTACACAACAGGAAAAGTAAAAGAAGGGTATATATTTATCAGAATACATTTTGAGGGAAGGATTCGTCCTGACCTGCATGCTTTGAAGCACATTGAGGAAGTCGTTCATCCCTGTCAGATGCTGAACATCCTGAAAAATAGCTACCAGCAGTGTAGGCGTGATGGCAATAGAGCGGGTCAGCAGCACTCTGGCAAAACGGGACCATCTTAGGTTCAGGAAACCCTTAGAAAACATCAAAGTAAACTTATGAGCACACACACACACTTTTGTTTGTTTGTTAAACCATTCCCACGTATAAAACCAGTAGGCATTCTTACCTCCATGACAAACTGCCCAGAGTAAGTGCCTGTCATGGTGGAACTCTGTCCAGCTGCCAGGATCCCTATGGCCCAGATGTAGAGGGCTGCAGGGCCAAAGACACAGCCCAGGACCACTCCCTGAACATACCAACAGACATCTGACTTGACAATGATCTGAATCTTGTGCTTAATTATAAAAGTAACTTATACTGTCTTAGTAAGAATTCCACAGTGAGGATTTATTGTTATTGTAATTATGAACAGACGTACCCCTTTGTAGATGTCCACCTCCAGTGTGTTGTTGTTGAGAGGGAAGAGATCTGTGTGAGGGCTGCCGGTTTTATTACAAGATTCATTCTGCAACCAGGGACACAAACACAAGATCGATGCTCTGTGTTATTATTATCCATCATGAACAACCAAGGCTTCAGCAGTACTCAATAAAGAGGAGTGGATTCTTACTGTAATACTTTATATACCCACCACGTCAGCATTGGTCTTATTGTAGAAAGCCTGAGCAAAGACTGCTACGACAAAGACGTTGATGAGGAAGGAGATGAAAAGAGCGATAGTGGACTCGATGAAGTAGTACTTGTTGGCTTCCTTTACTTCCTTTTTATTTTTGCGATCGATGTCCCGAGACTGGTACACAAGAAAGGTAAATGTCACTCATCCCGCTAAGCTTATGGTATGAATAAATACTACGTGTCAAACACTGACAATATGGCTGACGTGCCATGGTAACATTGCTTGTCTGAATGTGACAACATATACGCTTCTAACCTTGACCAGTGCTGAGTGCAAGTAGATGTTATGAGGCATGATGACAGCGCCTACAATTCCCACTGCCTGCTCCAGCTGCACAGGTCCACAGCCAGCACAGTAAGGTATGAACATCCCCTTTAGCAGCTCCGCTTGGTTTGGCTTTACCAGCACATACTACAAACAGACAACACACAGTCAAACATGTCATGGTGCCTCAACAAACACTTGAAATATATTGGAAACTGTCACAGTCTTTTACCTCGTAACCAAAGCTAAGAGCCATGACAGTGATGAGAAAGCCAAAGAAAGCTTCAAGTTTCCTCAGGCCTGCAAGGAGACATAAACTGTATCAACACCAGGACACATAGACACTGATAAGTAAGTAACGATGTATGCATATGTACCATATTTGTCTAGAAAGAGGAACACAAATGTGTCTGTGATGGTGATGAGGACTCCTGCCCACAGTGGAATCCTGCAGGAGAAAGACAGGAAAATGCATTTTTTTGGTCAATTATCACTATTACAAAAAGAAAAACACCCTTTAAAAATGTTTTAAGTGCAAGTAGTGAAGATGGTACCTGCCCACAGAGAGGAGGTTGAGAGCTATGGCACAGCCAATGACCTCCTGCATGTCTGAGCCAATAATTGCCAGCTCCACCATCATCCACAGGATGATCCGAGGAACCTGAACAAGCAACAAAATTAAGATACATACAGAGAGTAGGGCAGAGTTTAATCCTCTCTTTACTAAATGGCATATGTCATGCTGGCTTCTTATCTTAAATCACACAGCGCAGCACTTGTACGTTTACATATTCAACAACATTTTTTAGTTGTTGAAGTTGAAGAATATGGAATCAAAAACTTTAACACTCTTATTCAATAAAGCCTTGTGCACTGAAAAAAGCTTATGTACAGCAATAGAAGGTAGTTGAGGTGTATAATGAGAGTGGAGAATGCTCACTGTGGGATATTGGCGGTTGCAGACTTCAGCCAGGTGCATCCCTGTGACGACCCCGAGGCGTGCAGCTAACCTCTGCAACAGCAGCCCGATGATGGTGGCTCCAAGGAGCACCCATAGGAGCTGAGGACAAAAGGCAAAATCAGCAAACATTTCCAACTTAATTTAATGACGACCTGTGTTTGTATTCATTTTGGACACTGGGAGGCACCAGTGAACAAATGAACAATCACATTTCTTTTTAGTAATACAGTGAAAATAATTATGAATGAAATAATGATAACTCATGGTGCATGAGATAAAGCTGATTTCTTTGCTTGGAGTAATACATTGAAGACATCAGTATCTTGGTGGAGAGAGCAACAAAAACATGCAGAATCACTTCCTCAAAAGTGGTGTGAACAAATGAGCTTTGAGCAAAGGCTCAACCACATTCCAGTCAAAGAGATACTGAAAGTAGATGTCTTGTTCTAAATCCACACCAATTAACTGTCAAATTAAAACCTCAGGCCATGGAAGCACAGACTGACTAGACTATCATATAAATCACCTTAAAGCCAGCTTTAGCTCCAGACTGAAGGTCAGACTCGATGTTCCCTGGATCCAAGTAAGCAATGCTCATCAAAAAGCCCGGTCCAGTGAAGGCCCAGAGTTTGCGGAAACTGAATACCTGAAGAGAAGCACAGCAGAATGTTATTACCAAAGTCATGTTTGATTAATAAGAAATTAATCCAACAAGGGTCACGCAAATGAAACAGGTTTGGTTTATCACACAACGATAGCTACTACAACTGAGCTTCAGTTTTGATGAATACTTTACATGAACAGGTAGCTGTGCAACGTGGTGAGTACCTGGCTGACATTCTCGGGAATGTGCACCTTATCCTCAAAGTACGTGGAGAAGGGTTCTTCCTGGGCCACAGGTGATGCAGGAGGAGAGATGGAGCTGTACTGGTTTGTCTGGACTCCATTGTCCTGAGGGGAGTCCTCTGACAAAAGCACAGAGAAACAGAGTGATGAGAGGAAAGTAAGACGAACAGAGACAAGACAGTCATTTGTAACACTAAACTGTCTTTTCATCTCTTGTTGACATGCTTCCTGCCAACCAAACATACAATAACAGCTTCTGAGCAACTCAGATGCCATTAGGGCTGGAAGTACAGATTCATTAAATTATTGATACATCGGCTGATCACAATGATTAACGGATGAATAATTTAGTCTATAAAATGACGTCTTTAAATTGTTTCTTTTGCCAAAACAACAATCCAAAACCCAAAGACTGTATTTGCGATCACAAATGACAAATAAATCTTCACATTTCAGAAGCTGGAACCAGCAACTGCTGGACAATTTTGCTCAAAAAAATAACTGAAATGTTTAGATGATTATTGAAATAGTTGGCAATTCATTAGTTTTTAAACAACTACTTGATTAATCGACTCATTGTTGCAGCTTTAGGTGCAAGCTAACTGGATTATTGTAGCTCTGAACATCATGTACCGGTTACGGTTTCACTTACTAGCGCAATTGCTAAATTTGGGGATGTGGTGCAAAATTGTGTGGTTGGTAGTTGCAACAAAGTTCAATTCATCCTACTGTATTATGGTCCCTGTACACTGAAACTTAATGAATAAACCTGACGTACCTGATCTCATGAAAGTAAAGAATATCATAAGAGAACAAACCCATAATCAAAACATCCACTTTAAGTAACTTTAAGAGTTGAAAGACTTTTCTTCTGAGCTCAGTCAGATCAGTTTTTTTTAATCATTTCACAGCACCTCTAAAATCTAATTCAAACTAAGTGAATGTGGTTAAACCTTGTTTTTTACCATACACAAAATACCAGCAAGGTTTTATGTCTGAGTAGAGATACATCAGCAGCTCTGCCAGTCTATAAAAAACCACACCAGACTTTTCTAGCCTCCTTCCATAAACCAAAGCACAGCTTTATTCATTCTTTTGTCATGAAACTGTCGAAGTCAGGAGTACCTAAGGCTTGTCTGGGGTACAGGAGCTTAATTAAAGAAGGTGCATACCTTAAAGATTTGTGCTGGTTCAAAGACCAGAAGCAACCATTGTAAATAGTCACTGCTGATAAGGTAAAGCGCCTCGACCGCAATTTTAAAACTGCAACATAAGTCATTTAAGACTTTAATGACACGTATTCTCCCAGTCAGTAAATAAACCTTAATCAGGGTATTCATCACACTAAACCCAACAACTCCATCAACATGTTTTATGAAAACACAATGAAACAAAAAGGATAAAATATAAACAAAAAGTGCACATCAACGAATTTTAAAAAGTTCTGTAAACAATGTAAGCTACTCACTGAGTTTGGACCTCTCAGTTTCTTTTTCCTTCATCTCCAACTCACTGCTGGTCCTAGAGTCCACTGTTCCTGAACAAGGACTCTGCTTTTATACGCCTTGACCTTTATCATCCTTTTTTTTTTTTGCCACAACGTCATTCTCACACCGTGTCTCTAAAAATGAGCCTCTTGAGGAAAGGGAAGTAAAGTACGCACATCCTCGCACTCAATTGCTAAATCTGTTCTTGTCAATAAAACACAACCACGAGCAAAAATAATCTGCAGAGTGACTTTTTACCCTTTAGCCTTTAACGAATCAAACAGCATCACATAAGCAGTGATAAAGTTCACAAGGGAGGCAATGAGAATAAACAGCATGCAGATTCTTGAATAACTATAAAAACCAAACAAACTCTAGGATCAGAAGTAAAGATAAATCTTCCTTTTTGGAAATAAGTTGTCTGAGTTTTCACCGTTTCTTTATACTGTGGTTGCTTGCATGCAAGACAAAATGTACTCTGTTGAAATGTTGTTTTAAGCGGCTCTATCAGCTTGCACAACTCGCACAACTCGCACAACTCGCATAAAATGTGTTGAATATTAGGGAGCATGGCTGGTGTGTCTGTACTGTGACGGTCATGTTTCTGTTATCTTAAGCAGTTACCTTCAAGGAGGTCTCCGTCCTGCTCGGCTTTCATCAGGTCGAGCTGAGGGATCCCTGGGAACCTGAGGGATGGATATCAGCCTCCCTGGAATAAGACAACAACACTTAGATAATCTGAAGGAGCATGGGAGACATGACTGTTGAGGGGAAAACAGTTATTAGCTCAGAAGACTGCTTTTGTGTTCCTTTGTTGTATTGTCAAAGAACTTTTGGCTTTTTCTCACAGTAAGTACAGGGAACCTCATCACAAGTCATGACTGAGCAACATTTTGTTCCCTTTAATGAAAACAACATTAAAAGTCACAAGTCATGATAATGACTCAGCAACATTAACAGCATGAAAAATGAAAAATCACTTCTTCAATGAGAATCTTTTACAGGAAGCATAAAGTAAACCACTAAAGCCAGCGTTTCACTTCCACCACAAGCCTCCTTCCTTAAAAATTGCCAGCTAAATACACACTCTGTATAACTATGCTGAAATGCTACACCTCAGTTCTGCTGCCACACAACTGTGTTCTGTAACGCCGTGTTCTCTGACACAGAGGCTGCAGTGCCTCTGAAGGCACATGACTATGGGATCATATGAGGCAAAAGAGGAGCTGAGGGAGCAGACGGAGCAGCTTTCCCAACAGTCAAGGTTTCCATAAGGGTGCCACTTCCTCCAGCTTAACATAGGCCCAGAGTAATTGGCATTATCCACGGGATAAGGTGCAAAGATAAGGTAGTTGCTCTGTAGCAACAATTAATTCAACAACATGAGAATAGAGTGAGTAAGAATACAATATCATTTTGTTTAAAATCTAAAAAATAAAATACCTCCTTAAAAGGATCAATGATAAAGTTAAATCAGGGACCCTCTAATTGTTTATTTTGACAGACTGACAGTTCTCCCCTCTCAGTAGCATATTACATGCACAAGCCCCTACACGGCGAACCACCTAACCTCCTCAGACTATGGGCAAGCTTTTCTGTAAGTTTTTATTTTTTCCCCCTTTCTAATTACTTTAGCTTTCTTACTTTATATGTTATCTATATATAAAAAAGTATTACTGCACTCAATGGGAATTATTTAAAAAAAAAAATAATTAGCAGTGAATTTTAAGCTTGTGGAGGGGCCTTCCAAAATTGACCTTGGGGCCAGATCTGGCCTCCAGCCTGGCAGTCACTTGTTCTTTGGCCGCAGGAACCCTCAATTTTTAGTCATGTGTTCTCATGTGGCCACAGTCAGCAGTCACATTCAGTCACTGAACACACCACAAAGAGCACAAAAACAACATTCAAATATGTCTGCCAACCGCTTGTTGTTTATATTGTACACTTAACTATAAAACCCATAAATACACAATTATTATTGAAACAGTTAAGATTCTTAACTGTACAATTAATAATTTACATTTTTTGGCAGGTACACGTTATGATGGATGGAGCTTCAGTTGCATCCTTTTGCTCAAATCACTTTCTTTAAACTCAATCAGTCTCAACAACTCCTTTAAGTCTTCAAACGACTACGTGCCCTCACACATCACCACGAACTGAACGACTGCCTCATCCCTGTTTAACACACACTTCTTTTAACAGTTTAGCGTTTTCAGGCAGCCTAGTACCTTGTTGCAGGCAGTAATCAGCAGGCAAGCAGTATTTCCTCTTTTTCTGCACAGTGGATCACATGTTCACTTCCCTCTTGTATAAATCTCACTAACCAGGTATAAAAGAAGCAATAGTGGGAGAAAGTGATCTCCCTTTGAGGTTTCTGATCATAAGTCAACTCTACAGACATGTCTCCAAGTGTGTTTGTCTGATAAAGATGTGCCTTCCAAATAAAACAATGCTGCAGGTTATGGGGGATATTTCGTTGAGCAGCTATTTAGTGTGCTATGCTCTTACGTTGCCTCCTTTGTCTCAGTACCTGACTGAAGTTGTTGACACTGTGCACACTTCCTCTTTTCTTTTTTTCCCACACAAAAACAAACACACAGTAATCTGTTGTAATCACTGCTGAGTCTGACCTGTACTGATTTTGATCGACCTCTGGTCGCTGTTACAGACCCTTTGTCTCGACAGATTCTCAGGTATGTCCACTTAAAGAACACTGTGAGACTGGACACCTTCCCACATTCACTCAGTGCCATATTAGTATCAACACCAAATACAAATGTATCAACAGAGGAACTTGATTTTGTCTACTATCATTCTTATCTGAGCTACATCTGACATACTGATATACATTCTGTACTGGTCACACTGTGACCTGGATTCCAATCCTGGTTTGTGTAACTGTCGACACCAATCCTGTCAAATTCCATAGGCAACCATGTGTACGTCCTGATAAAAGATATTAAGACTTAGAAAAAAATCTCCCTGTAGCTAAAGAATTGGTCAAACTGAATCCATAAAATCAAAATATCATCCAGTAACTGTTTGACTTTCATAGAGGAAACATCAACTTGTGTCATCAACCGCATGAGTCATTTTGACTTTACCAAATGTTGTAAAGTTGGATTGGCCAGGTTTCTTCATCTCAGTTAGAAAGCAGTAAACTTAATAGGAAAAGGAATCAATTAGTCATCCATCTATCTAACTTCCCTCATAGCTTTGGCGTCAATGAACACCAGAGGGGCCTAATCTGCACAGAACAGCTTTTACAATCACTAAATCTATGACAACTCCCAAACTGACAAAAGATCTCTAATGTTACGCCCCTAAAATTCTGACTCTTGTAGACTTTTACGCCCCCATGCAAGAAAAGACTGATTCTGACAGTTAAAAACTGTCAAATGCACTCATGAATTAAGAATGAAGAACCAACAACTTCTCATGACACTTTTTTCTCACAACAGATGCCATTTTCAAAATAGCAGTATCTCAATAATAGACCTTAAACGTCCAACACCATCACAACTCCGGTAAACACAGCAAACATGCAGCTGCCATCACTGTTAAAAGACGAGTTACTTCTGGCTCGGTGTAACCAGGAAATCCAAGATATACAAACGCTTTGTTCCTGCTAAAGAACTGGTCCATCAAGAATAGAATTCACGTCATCAACAGAAAACATCAACATCTACCTCTGTTCACATACAGCCATGAGCTTTTGGTCCAACCAAAAATAATACAAGCATAACAATTCTTAAAAAACAAAATCCAACATGTCTTTTAGTGTTGCATCAAACCTGTTTTTCAAATTTATACAACACAAACTTCCAAATGCAGGTGAAAAGAGGGATATATCAGTGGCATATTTATCATGGCAGTTCTTTTGTTTACAGCTGGCTTCACTTTTAGAGCTGTGACTGGAAAGTTAACATGCAACGTTATAGACGGATGAAAGGCATTGGAGAAAGTCGTTTTCCTGCAGTGGTGAATTAATTTCAGTAAGGTGTATCAAAGCTCCAGCAACATGTAGGCTTTTGATTTTCCAGTTAAGCTCACCATGGAACGACATTGCCATACAAGCTGCTCTTACAATATGTATTCTGCTTTACCAGCCAGTGCAATATGGCTCAAAGTCTAGTATATTAAGCAGATTTTTTAAAAATGTTACCCTTGCATCTAATCAACACGTTACAGCTCGGTTTATATTGGAGGACAAATAATGATAACGTACCCATCTTTGTTAGTGGGTTAAATCCATAAGAGTCACCTGATGACTTCATCATTCAGGAGGATGCTCTGATGTCCAACTTTGTTACGTGAATCAAAACGTTTAAAACACAGAGAACATTCTGTTCAAGGCTGGATTTTGCCTTAAACTGCAACGAAAGCAGTGTTGCCGCAATCAGACCTTAGCGAAAGTCACCCTTGTAATGTTGCAATAGTGTCAATTGATCTTACAAACTCTCAGAGGGAAGCAGCAGCATTAGGAAACTAACCACAACTTAAACATACGACCTCTGGTCCTGATAACTTAGCTACATGGTAATGTGGCTGTAGTTGGACCAGCTAGTAAGGAAGTAAACCACGCTTGCTCGCTCGCTACATTAACCCTGTATGTATGTGAAGAGGAGCAGCCTTGGACATTACCTTCAAACCCAACACCTGGTGCGCTAACACCAACACTGTCAGTGCAGTGGCCAAGCTAACAAGTTTCTATGGTATGTTAGCTGTCTGACTGAATATGCTAGCATTGCCCTTATCAAACTATGAACGCGACCTTACCTGCTTACACCTTGTGGGAGGGTAAAATGATGGATTTGAGTTTAGACGAATAAAGCTGCTTTTAAACTGACACCATCTGTGTAAAGTTGTAGGTAGCGAAGGCGCACGTTATCAAGCAGATTCCGGCAAAGTCGTATTTTTCCATGTCAACGGTAAGTTCAAGTCTCAATGCGCATGCGTTGTAATGCGGCTCTGATTGGTAGACGTTTGAAGTGTACTCGTGATAATGGTGCCCCGGGTTTAGCTTGCCAGGTGGTGCTGACAGTCCCTGTGGTGACAGGAAAATTAATATAATATATCAATATATCAAAAGAAAAAAATATGTAGCACAGTAAAGTGTCTTTGTGAGTGTAATATCATAATATACAACTGGATTATTATTATTACTGATGCATTGATATGTAATTAGCAGTTTATTGGCCATTTTGCCGATTTACACTGCAGTTTAGTTTGTATTTTCATCATTTGTTATGCCTGTACATTTCCACTTTCAGTTGAATAAATGTGTTTGAGTTAAATTTAACACCAAATAAACAACTCACTCTGATTTTGAATTAATTAGAAATATAAAGTGGTTTGAGTTTCAAATGTGTACTTAATGTACTTCAGTAAAGGTACTATGATTATTTCCCTCACTAACTCTAACCTTATTTATGTATTCATTGCCATAACCACAACTTTTCCAGGTGAGCCCGTTTTTTAATCAATTAAAATAAGGCTTATTATCTTTGGTAGTTTATTCATTAATGTACATTGTTGTCCTTTTCACAATAAAGTAATACCTCGTCTTATTTATTAAACACCTTTATTAGATTTAAGCAACGTTAACACAGTAAAGAACATCAATGCGAGACAAATTAGAGACACGTTCACGTTGATGCCTTCAAATCACGTTTCTTCAACTTCTCTCGCGATATTCTGGCAACTAACTACACATCACATATATCACAGCAGCTACTAAGCTGAGGCTAGGCTAACAAGCTGCCACAGAGTGACATGTAAATGTCAAATCTACACTCAGTCTCAATGAAGGAGCTTCCAGAGTGATTGGGACATGGAGTTAAGAAAACTCAAGGACCAGGTAGTGAATAAAGCTTTCCGTGTCGTCTTTAGATAACTAACAGTACTCCTCACCGGCACTACAAACAGCAGGCTAATTATGTTAGCGAGCAAAGTTTGCTACAAAGCTAGTTAATGTTACAAATTCACTGCCGTGCAAAGCTAGACCGAGTTTCAGTTTGATGTTTGATGTTTGAGCTTTGTAATGCACATGGACTCTAACATTGGGGTCACTGGGCTTTCTTGGTACATGACGTCCAAACCCTGACAATCAGGCAATCATCAATCTGTAAATGGATCCACATTTCTCCACAGCATAGCTTTATATGCTGACCGTTAGCTGTGGATGGCCAATATTGATGAGTCATGTCTTAATTTTCCAAGGCAAAACATCTTGACTTTCACAAAAGTTTTGCATGATACTAATATAGTCTCCTGGTTTCGTCCAGTCAAAAACAAATGCCAATACCATAAAAATGCATTGAATTTCACGTGATTCCATTAACTTTAGTGCAGCAGATTGCATACACCAACTAATTAATTTCCATCAAGCCAATCGAATCATTGACATTACTGTAAATGCACAGAGAAGTGATTATTACTCCCCTTTTGGTACCTCAGCAAAGTAATGAATCTATTGATTAACTGTAGGGGTTTTAACAAGTTTTCTGATTTAAACTGTTCAGTTGAATATGCTTTAATGTAATTTTCATCATGTTCTTTATCTGTTTTACATGTCAAATCTTTTAGTCTCCATTGGTCCAGGCTATATTCAGCCGCAACGCAGAGGAAGTGACATTTTTGTTGAACCATGAAGATGTCAATTCACTGGTAATATTACCACACATTGACTCTGAAAACATGCAGTTACATGCAACCTGTGTTATCAAATGTCCGTGCTTTGTAATCTTGGTTGAATGTTAAGATGTGTATTGAGTTTGCAAAAACATGTAAGCTATGTATCTGCTGTAATTTACTTTCCACAGCTTTCTTTCCACGCAGATTTTCTTAAATTCAGCCTTGTATGAGTTTTTGGTCACTGCCAGGTTGTCAAGCTGTTGTCAAAATGTGTGACAGCATACCTCGGTGTCTGATTTTTCTTTGTTTTGCTCAGGACCAAGAACAAAGCACACCACTTCATGCTGCTGCTTATTTGGGCGATGTCCACACTATGGACCTGCTTATCGCTTCAGGTAGAAAAACAACTTATCTCAATTAGAATATGTGACTAACTAGGACATTTGTTATCAACTATTATACATAGACTTGTATTTTCTTTTTTCTTTCTTTTTTTTTTTTACAAATCAGCTTCTCTAGTTATTAATGAGTCAAGTACAGAAGAATTTTCAATAAGAAAAGTCTATTCTTGCTTTTGTTTCCTTTTACAGGCGCTAATGTCAACGCCAAGGACCAGGGTCTGCTGACTCCTTTACATCGAGCAGCTGCCTCACAAAATCAAGTATGTTCCTGTTTCATAACACTGCGGGAGAAAGACTTTTCTAAGGATTTCACCACCAGATTGTAATGTTAGCGTTACCTAACTTCCGTCTTCATTGAATTTTGTGCTTTTCCTTAGAGGGCTGTGGAGCTGCTACTAAAGCATGGAGCAGAGGTCAACACACGGGATAAGTTCTGGCACACACCTTTACACATGGCAGCTGCAAAGTGGGCTGCAGGCTGCGCTTTGGCTCTGATACCACATGTGTGCAGCCTGGATGTTGCTGACAGGTCTGGGAGGACACCACTGCATCATGCAGCGCACAGTGGCCATGGAGAGGTGAACTCTTAAGTCTTCATTCTGTTTAATGGTAGTGTCTGAATTTTTGGGTTTGCCGGTTACCATTTCAGTAAATAACACTGCTGCAAAGTAAATTTGCTTCAGGAAGATGGTTAATGACTGAGGGACATGGTTTTTGGAGGTTTGAGAAGCATTTGTCTCAAACTATGTGAATTTAGTTTTAATTCAATTCGAGCTGCGCCTCCGTATAACCAAAATATAACCAGAGCCCTGTTAAAAAAAATGTTGATGAAACTGTACTGATGATGCTATCGATTGGGCTATAATTGTTGACACTAGCTGACCCAGTTGTTATGTTTCTGCAGATGGTGAATTTGCTCCTGAGCAAAGGTGCCAACCTGAGTGCCAAAGACAAAAAAGAAAGGCAGGCAATCCATTGGGCAGCATACCTTGGTAAGTGCTGTCATACAGCGTATATTTTTACTCAGAATATATACTTTCTCTGTAAGACATACTAATATACATCAAGAAACAAGGAACTTACAAACTGAAAAAACCCAACAAATACCAGAGAATATAAAAAATAGACAAATACATGTATAAAACAAGACACACAGATGTTGTTATTTGTGACAACAATATAAGATTGGCTTGGTTTATCAACTCAACCTCAGTCTATTTTAATTAAACGGAAAAAAAGTGTCATAACAAGGTCAAAATCTGCTGAATATCATATTAAATTGTTTTGTATGCTAACTGTGCTGCAGTTTGCAACAGGCCTGCAGGAGAGATTGGTGTGCTGTGATGTGTGTGCACTCATAGATTTTCTTAGTAACTGTGAATCTCTTCTTTCAGGACACGTGGAGGTTGTGAAGCTGCTGCTTTCTCACAGTGCTGATGTGATGTCCAAGGACAAACGAGGTTACACTCCGCTTCATGCTGCAGCTGCCAGTGGTCAGTTAGACGTGGTCAAATATCTGATGAGACTGATTGTGGAGGTAAAGTATCTCATAGCTGCCATGTATTACTTTTTCTGTGTATTATGTGAAGTGCAATCTTGACCAGATGTGATTCGTTTCCTACACATCAATTGAGAAGAACTCCTCTGTCTCCTCTCAGATTGATGAACCCAACGCTTTTGGGAACACGGCTCTCCACATGGCCTGTTACACAGGGCAGGACAGTGTGGCCACTGAGCTGGTGAACTGTGGCGCAAACATCAATCAGGCCAACCACCACGGCAGCACGCCGCTGCATCTGGCTGCCGCCTCCTCCAGCGGGGTGCTGTGTCTCGAGCTGCTCATCAACAATGGTGCTGACGTCAACGTGCAGGTAAAGCACTCATTTTTAATAAGTGGTTTGGTTGCTTGATTGTAGTGATTGATCAGAGGATCAAATATGCAGATTATGAGGATTACATGTGTAATGTTCTCTGTTTAACAGAATAAAGAAGGGAAGAGCCCTTTGCATATGGCTGCCATGCACGGGCGCTTTACAGGCTCGCAGATTATCATCCAAAATGGTAATGTAAATTACAGAGAGTATTTACATTTACATTTACATTATCCACAGCACATTTCTTCCAAGCATGTCCTCCACTGAAACCTTTCCCCCTTTTCAAGTCATGTCTCCTCCTCCCTTTGTACACAGGTGCAGAGATCGACTGTGTTGACATTTATGGAAACACTCCTCTTCATGTTGCTGCCAGATATGGTCAGGAGCTGCTCATCAGCACTCTGCTGACAAATGGTGCTGACAAGGCCAGGTAACCTGAGTTTGTGCACTCAAAATAAAGGATGAGTCCATTAGTATAATCCAGCTGCAATGATGCATGATGTTTCCTATCTAAATAGAATAGGGATTTACAATCTCATCCTGTCATGTCAGCAATTATACACAGAAAACAAAACAAAAAAAGTATTGTAACCCTAAACAATTAAACTCTCATACACACACACACACACACACACACACACACATACAGACTCAGTTATGGCATATTATCTGATTATATTCTGCTTCACATCGATAGACAGTATTTTAAGCTGCAAACTCCATACCCAAACCAACAAATTCCCTTGTAGTAGAAAAGGTTTAAAAGCATTTAAAACTGATTAGCTTGAGTTAATTTCCATGTTCATACAAAAAACTGTTCTGTTTTCACACACTTAAGTAAATAATCCTTGTTATGATCTCTACAGACCAGGTATTCACGGGATGCTTCCACTACATTTGGCCGCGCTCTACGGATTTCCAGACTGTTGTCGAAAGTTTCTGTCTAATGGTGAGAATCTGTTGGAGGCTGTGCTCCACTATTTATGAATTAGTTAAACTGATCTAATTTATTGATGTAAAAAAAAGTTTCCTCCTAACAAATAGCTCTCGTACGTTGTGTATTGTTCAGGCCAGTTTTACATCATGTCGTCTCAATCACCGCCAGTTGGGTTTGATATAAATGTTGTAGATGAACATGGGAGGACATGTCTGCATGCAGCTGCCTCTGGAGGGTGAGTTATCACACACACGCACACAAACACACACACACATTGATAAACAGTTAAATTGTTTATATGTTTGTCAACTGATCATTGTTAAAATATTTAACTATTGCCCACTATGAGAGTATTATTATTTTATTTGTGTCTAAATGTTATCACTTTTTAGGAAATTCTTCAATTTGCTGTGGAAATGATATTTCTGCATATTTTTTGTTGGATTTTGGTCATCAACGCATCCATTAAATAGGTCAAATCTTGTTTTTCTGCTCTTTAAAGCTGTATTTGTGTCAATATGTTTTCAGAACTTATGGGTGATATGAGTCAGTTCCTATAAGTTTAAGTATGCAGACACCAGCAATAATTGACCCACCATCAGTTTCTCATTGAAAACTTTTGGAAGTATTATTCAGGGTTTTATTTGCCAGTTTGCTTCAAATATGATGCCATCAATTGAAGCACTGACTTTTTCTTTTTCTCATGACAGAAACATTGAATGTCTGAACCTGTTGTTGAGTAGTGAAGCTGAACTGGATGTCAAAGATAATTTAGGAAGGTAAGCAGGGCTGAATCAAACCTTGGGATTTTACAAGCTCATACCTTTATTTGCTCTTGCAGTGTAGATGAACATTTGCAAATTGGTCTGGGAACACCAAGCTCGTGCTGAATAGTCAGAGTTTAGAATTGAACTCTGCTCCTGTGTACACTTGGTATCACAGCTGTCCCTTGTTGTGCATTGCAGATCTCCTTTGCACTATGCTGCCGCTAATGGGAACAGCCAGTGCACGATCTCCCTGGTGAGAGCAGGTGCCGAGGTCAACGAGTCGGACCTGACAGGCTGCAGCCCTCTGCACTACGCTGCTGCTTCACACACCTTTTGTGGGTGAGTGAGCATTTACGGTCATTGTTGTGCTTTATTGCTTTTAATCACAGGACAACATCCTGTGAACTTTTCTTTAATAAAAATCCTGACTTTGTGTTTAAAAGTATCCTTTAAAAACTCTCTCTACAGAGGGGAAACAAACTCTGACTACAGTGAGGAGAAGGAACACGAAGCCTCTTTGTAAGTCACATATTATTTATCATAAAGTAGACAGAGAAGAAGAAACCTTTATCTTTATACATTAGATGGGATCTATTGTGCATGAGTCATAGTAATATTGTCTGTAATTAGACTTATGGTTGAAATATGTGTTGATATGGGTTTCTTGGATGACTTCTTGTTACTTGAAGAGTAATACCCAGACACTTTTTCTTATCTGTTCAGGTGTTTAGACTTCTTGCTCGACAACGGGGCGAACCCAACTCTGAAGAACAGTAAGGGTTACAGTGCCGTCCACTACGCAGCAGCTTATGGGAACAAACAGCACCTGGAACTGGTCAGTGGTTTCTTTTCATTTAGAGGCTTTGATTTTGACATATCATTTTCTTGTGTATAGTTTGCAGGCTGCATCCAAATGAAGTTTTCTGTTTTTTCCTCTCTCACTATTCCAGCTCCTTGAGATTTCATTCAACTGTCTCGAAGAGGTTGAAAGTAATATTCCAGTCAGTCCTTTGCACTTAGCTGTGAGTAGCACATGAATACAATATGTGAATATACTGAATTAATGTGACTTAAATGTAGACCACGCGTTTACATGCCTTTTGACTCTACTGTTGTTGTGCGTTCTGCCACTACAGGCGTACTATGGTCACTGTGAGGCACTGCGCCTGCTGTCTGAGACTTTAGTGAGTCTGGATGTGCGCGACGTTGAAGGCAGAACTGCCCTCTACTTGGCTGCTCAGAGAGGTTTTGCCTCATGTGTGGAAGTGCTACTGAAACATGAAGCCTCCTACACACTGAAGGAGCACAAGCACAAGTGGACAGCTCTCCATGCCGCAGGTGTGTGTGTGTTGGATGTTCAAGGATAGGAAACAATCATGCAGTATACATTCAATTTGAGAGTTGTGTTGATGTGATAATAAACTAAAATGTTTATGGTTCAAAAACTTTTAATTTTTGTAGGATGTTTGAACTTAATCAACTATGCAAATAACCCTTTGTGAAACTGATATTTTTTTACTTAATCATTTCCTTTTACTCTCTTTACTCTGTGCAGCTGCCGAGGGCCAAATGGACTGTCTGCTTTTACTGGTCAACAGGGAACAAAGTGCCGACATCATCGACAGTCCAGATACGCAGGGACAGTGAGTCACTGAAAATCTTATACTCTCATCTGTTGTTAATGATTGATTAGGTAAACACCTGACGCGCACAGCTTTTACATACTATACTGTTGCTATAAAACTTATGACATGACAGAATGTATAACATATAGTTTATTCACGTCAAGATGGGAACATATTAGAAACCTTTACTTGCACAAGACTTTCAGGCATTTTCTGGCTAAAGCTATAGTAATACTGATACTATTATTTGTATGTCACCTTACAAACAAGAAATGCAGCTCAAAGTGCTTTACAACAGAGGAATAACATACACAAAGTGTTTCACATAAAAACAAATTTCAATGTACATTAAAACAGATATAATACCATTATTTATGTAGAATGAAAATAAAACAAAGTTAAAATGTGTTATGTCCATTCGTTTCTACAGTAACACAAAAAGCAACTTAAGTAACAGGTCAGAGATGACTAAATAATAAACTGTTAATATTGATATTGTCTTTCAGAAGTATTATAATACTGCTGATAAGAGATGGTTCCTGTTGGAGTGAGAGAGTAAAATATTGCCAGCTAATCTGAAAGCTAACTGTAATGTGATTATAAATGGCGATGTTGTTATTTGATCTAATTTATTTACTTGTCCTTTTTCTGAAATCTGCTGATGTATAATGGAGTCAGGTGACTGTACTTTCTGAGAAGTCTGACATGATCAGAAATGTATCCTCACTGCAGTCAATTCCTGTTTTTTGTTGTTTGTTGTTTACAGGACGGCTCTCATGCTGGCAGCTCTGGGCCGTCACACGGACTGTGTCCACATCCTGTTAGAGAAAGGAGCGAATGCTGACGCTGCAGACAAAAAGGGCTTCACTGCTTTACACAGAGCTGTAAGTGTATTTGCTGTGTGCATAACTCATCACTTTATTATTTTTTGAGTGCACTTACTTATGTCATGGGTACGTTCCTCTTCAAGACCCAGGATGTTCCAGATGTATTGTTTCCCTCTCCATCATATGTCGTGTGCTCCTCCTGCAGGCCATGTTGGGCAGTGAGGACTGTGTATCTGCTCTGTTGGAACATGGAGCCTCTGCACTGTGTAGAGACTCTCAGGGAAGAACCCCGCTGCACCTCACAGCATCCCTCGGCCACACGGAGCTACTCCGAACTCTGCTTATAGCTGCTATGAAAGCTGATCCGCTGGACTCCATATTGGACTACAGAGGCTGCACGCCCACACACTGGGCTGCCTACCATGGTAAGAGATGTCATCAGGAATCAATGTCAAATTTAGTCATTTACAAAAAGAAATGAGTTCAGTGCTGAATAAAGCAAAAATGAGTATGAATACAGATGAAACGTGTGTCTATCTCTTATCCATGGCAAGACGTCGATACTAATCACATGTCTGTCTGTTTCCTGTGTCTGTAGGACATGAAGGATGTTTACACATTTTACTTGAAAACAAACTTTTTAGCAACCAGGAAGGAAATCACTTCACACCATTGCACTGTGCTCTGTGAGTACCATAATAAATTTAAATCCTCCTCGTACAGTACATATGTTTATCAGATATTTATAACATTATGTCTAATGTGGACCTTTAAAATTGTGTTCCTTCTGCTCAGAGTTAATGGACATGATGTTGCTGCTGAACTTCTAGTGAAGACTGTTGGCCCTCAAGTTGTTAATGTTAGTGATGCCAAAGGAAGGTGAGTTCTGCTCAGAGCTGAGTTATGATCACAAATGTATTTCATGTGTAGTGCAAATATGGATCGGTCTATGAGTGTTGTAAAGGTAGAATTTTTAAGATCAATTAAAGTTGGACATCAGTTCACAAGCAATGATTGTGAATATACAATTCCATCAATCTTATAACGGCTCAAAAGGATTATTGCCGTCCATTTAATTCAAATGTTTGTTAAGAGAATGTTGTATATATATTGTATATTTAGATTATAGTCTAACTCGCTGATTACTCTGATGTAGAATCTTGTCGTACCTTTTAAAAATTACAAAGGATTAAGAAACCTACAAAGACAGTGATGTTTTGCATGTATTCAAATCCATTTCCTTATGTAACTTGCAGAAACTGAACCCTATTTTCATAGTCCAGTAGCCCATCCTGTATGTTTATGTGTGTGCAGGACCCCGCTGCATGCAGCTGCTCATTCAGGAAGTGTTGCTGGGCTCCAGCTGGTCCTGGCCCAGGGAGCAGAAGTCAATGCTGTGGACCATCATGGATGTTCTGCTCTGATGGTGGCTGCCCACGGTGGACAGACGATGGCGGTTGGTATGTCATTGAAATTCTTGTGGTCAGATCGAGACCAACTAAACCTCATATGTATGTATCTTTATGACAAAACATAATGATTATTGCATCAGTTTTGTTGTTTTGACCCTCACAGTCCTCATGAATGGTTACCTTTAATACACAGTGTAAATCTGTTCTTGTGTTGTAGTGATTTAAAGTTGATCCACATGAAAACACCCGCTAAATGTTTAAAAGATAAAGACTTTGAATGAAATATGTTCCCTTATTTTCTGCATTTCAGAGTTCTTGCTGCACAAAGCGAAGCCAGACCTGACCCTGGTGGATGTCAATAATAACACTGCCCTTCACTTAGCCTGCAGCAAGGTCACATACACACACACAAATGCATGTGTTGTAGGCATGCAGTGGCACAATAACTTTTGCATGCCTGTACCTGCCAAAATATGATACAATCCCTGTTGATGGTGTTAAAAATGTGATCAAACACATTGTTTTGTCTGTCATATCATACCCTATTATTAATTATGTTGTAATATGATATTATTTAACTATGTAGAATGTACTAAATTACATTTAAAGAAACATTTTAATTACATTTTCAGCTACAACTTATCATATTGATGATTTATGATATGTTTAGGCAGTTTGTTGGTTTTGCTTAAGCACATTGTCACGAAGTGCTGTGTACTTTATCTTGCAGGGTCATGAGATGTGTGCCCTGTTGATCCTGGGAGAGATCAACGACTCCTCCCTCATAAATGCAACTAACAGCGCTCTCCAAATGTGAGTTGTCTTAAAGCGCTTCCATCAACCTACATGCATAATAACACACACAGCTCTCCATCTTTGATTTCATTGCACATCCAATGTAGTATTTGGAATAAAGTATGGGTGCATGATTATATAATGGCCTGACACGGTATTGGTGTAATTATAGCCGATGAATGAAGCCAATCTCATGGAGCAAAATTTCTTTCAATGACATAACCAGTGTAGCAATTACAAACTCTGGCATGGCAGGTAGCTGTTTGCACATTTAGAGTTTGGTTGCAATTCACCAATAATTACTGAGAAGAAGGAGGACAAGTGCAGCATGCTGTTGTGGTGTTCAGGACATCAAACTGCTGCAGTAGAGCCACCCAGAGTAGACTAGAGAGCCAAACATGTTGTTGGTGCGAGCGTTTTTTACAGTTTCGGAGGAAGACTACATGATTGTGTTTGCAATAGATGTTCTGAAGGGTTCTGAGAGGAGTGAAAAAGTCTGAAAGTTTAACATCAAATCTGATTAGAGCCATGGAATATTAAATAATAACTTTTTGCTCATTGCATCTTGTAATTATTGTTTTTCATTATGGAATAGTAATAGTATGTTTGGTACTTTAACAAGTTATGATTGGTTTGAAGAAGTCGTTTCTGTATTTCTCTCTCTTGCAGGCCCCTTCACATTGCAGCAAGGAAAGGCCTGGCGACTGTAGTGCAGGTGTTACTGAGCAGAGGAGCAGCAGTCATGGCAGTAGATGAGGAAGGTAAGCAGGAATAATGATATTAAAGCAGCCTGGGATTTCCTGCCAAGCATAAAATGACACAGTGGGTTCATTCTATCCTTGCTGACCGTCTGCAGGCCACACGCCAGCTCTGGCCTGTGCTCCAAACAAGAACGTAGCAGACTGTCTGGCCCTCATCCTCTCCACCATGAAGCCTTTCCCTCCCAGAGAGGCCAGCAACGGGAAAGCCTCCCACTTCAACCCCATCCTGAAGAACTGTGGCATTGCTGGAAGTAACCTGTGTCATGCCTAAATCAGGTTCTCCACAGGCTCCGCGGTGTGTTGGACAGAGTGAAATTTCATCCCAGTGTCGCCCAAAGTCTCCACACATATCCACACACACATGCCAGACTCTAGGAACATGTGTGGTCATGCTAAGCTCCCTCTTACATGTGTCATACGCTGCATGTACACTTTGTTCTCATGCACCAGTAGCGTTGATTGCTTCTCTAAAATCTAGTCTTACACATCACTAATATTAGCAGACCTCTTAGAATATCTTCTAAGTTCACTTTAGCACCTATATATTGTTTTAATAATGTACTAACCTTTAGAAATGAATGAAAGATTTAACATGAGCACACTACACAAGCCTCTCCTCTTGAACCTCGTCAGCTTCATTTCTTAACTCTTTAACCACCAAAGCCTGAAATCTCTGTCTTCTTCCTCAGCTGATACAAGTGCAGGAATACTTGGACGATTGTGTGTAACTTACGTACGGGTGTGTGAGTGTCAGAATTATTTTGCATATCAGATATTGCTTCTTATTATACGTGTTATAAATATCTAACAGGTGCTGTAAACCTTTTATGCAATTTATAAGACTCTATTTTCTTATCCTGCCCAGAGTGTAGCAGACACTACATTAATATCCAAATATTATCATGATTTATAGGAGTTACATTTCAGTTTAGTGAAGTCACAAGCATGTGTATAGTTGTAATGGTATAGGTTAAACAGTCTAGTGTATATATAGTTCTTAAAATGAAGTTAACGTTCTAGTTATTTTATCTTAAAAATCC
>CAEMYA010002158.1:4568705-4580090 GCA_903131615.1 Diplodus sargus
ATCAATATTAATATGCAGAAAGTATGATTTTTTTCTCAGTACCTTCCATGTCATGTGACCCACTGACACCTCTGCTCAAGAGGTTAAAGGAGTCATCACCTGGTTTTTTACAGCAGTGTCAACCTTTACACTATTTTGTCTCATGTCTTAGATTCTGATTCTGAAATTCTGAAAATTATTTATTTATTTATCAAAAATCTCACAAGTTGTCACCATTTAAAGGGTTATTTTTCAAAATGTTCTTCCAGGGGGGGGGAACCCCTGGACACCCTTAGTGTTGCTAGGTTAGGTACTCTAAAAATCTCGGGGAGACACTGTGTTTGAAGAATTTTGGACGTGTGGGGCAAACTTTATCTTTCTTAGCTGAAGCCAACAATGGGACAAAATAAATGTAAAGAGAGACATAGTGGAGCCGTATATTTTCCTGCTTTTTTGTCCCTTGCCAATCACTCCTAGGATCAAGATGCGTCTGTGGTTTGATTTAGAGGCACTGATTTTTCTGTTTTGGAAATTCAATGAAAGGTTATGGAGAAGTCATTGAAAAGTCATGGAAAATTATTGCTAAAAAAGTGTACGAACCCTGTTATTTTGATGCAACCTCCTGTCACAGACATCCATTTCTGTTTTCAGGAAATCAAGGCTGTGGGAACAGAGCTTGGAATTACTCCAGTGATCATTCGTGGAGAAGAACTGAAACAGAGAGGGTTTGGAGGTACAGTACCATGTCTGTAATTGGTGCACATTGTACTCCTTGACCGCTAAATCACAGCAGTAACGATGATTGTAAGTTCTATTTTGTTTCTAAAGGAGACTGCATATTTCTTAGATACACCAGTTTTCTTTCATTATTCTCATAGTCATCATCATATTCCCTTTTATTCTGCAAGTGATTGCACATTACTTTTAAGTAATTATTATTTTACATTTAGTGGTCATAAAAGATTCATCTTTGGATTCATCCACTCAGTAATCCTAAATCCACTTGCGCTTTTGACATTTTCATTAAAACTTCTTTTTTATACAAGTCTTAACAAATATTAAACTTTGAAACTCAAATATTGGGGAAACCATATATTTTTGCAGAGCAATAAGCATCTTTAACGTTTACTATTTATTCTGTCAGGTATTTATGGAGTTGGCAAGGCCGCAGAGCATCTTCCTGCATTAGCAGTCTTGAGCCACACACCAGATGGTGCAACTCAAACCATTGCATGGGTGGGCAAGGGCATCGTGTATGACACTGGAGGACTCAGCATCAAGGGAAAGGTACTGTACTGTCAACATCAATAAGAACCTCAAGAAGAAAAAATCTGTCATTGTTATGCAAATGTAGAAAAGACATCACTACAGTAATTATCATTCTGATCCTGTGGAGTGACAAATCATTTTACAGCTCAAACTGGCAACATGATAAATGACTCTCATAAAAACTGAACTGCAGGTGGGGTCTCACAGAATAATAGGAACGGTCGTCACAGCATTTTTGTAGACTAATGGTTCAACTGAGATTTTAGCCCATCACAATGCCTTAAAGCAGGCTAATTGGAGCTTTTGTGATGACCCTCTAATATCTAATTCTCCTGCGACTATTCAACTATTTCAATTAATTCATTGATGACTACTAAAATGCATTAGTTGTAGATGTCCTACTCTGTCGTCTTGGTGATCCTCAGACCTACCAACTCTGACACTCCTGATCTGTTAGGCTTTAAGTCTATTCTCAGTAATCCGTTCACATGCAGCTGCTGCTGCATGCAACAGTTAATGTACAGTCATATGCAGATAGAAATGTGGAGCTCGCTGGTTTACTAATTTGTAAAAGTGTAAAAGATTGACTACTGGGTCACTGTGCAGCTCGATGCATGCAAGAGATTCATTTAAAGTGACGTGTGTGTGTGTCTTTCTAGACCACAATGCCAGGGATGAAGAGAGACTGTGGTGGAGCTGCTGCCATTTTGGGAGCTTTCAAAGCGACCATTAAACAGGTGATGTGACCTTTTTATCTTATCCCACAGCAGCTGTCATGTTACTCTCATCTGTTTCCCAGCAGCAGAATTTTAAATGAGACTCTCTCCTCTGTTTGCTTCAGGGCTTTAAGGATAACCTCCATGCAGTGTTTTGCCTCGCAGAGAATGCAGTCGGGCCCACAGCCACACGACCTGATGATATCCACACTCTCTACTCTGGAAAGTACGACTCTTCCTTGTTCAGAATTACCCTGATTTAATATGAATACACAAACTGTGTCTAATATTTCACAAGCTAAATCAACAAGAATGAATGTGGGTTGTGGTATAAATGTTTCATTTGTGGTTCACGTGTTTTGTTTTGTTTTGTTTTATTCTGAAGGACAGTGGAGATCAACAACACTGATGCAGAGGGCAGGCTGGTGCTGGCTGATGGAGTTGTGTATGCCAGCAAAGACCTGTCAGCTGATATTATTCTGGACATGGCCACACTGACTGGAGCACAGGTTGGTGACAGCCTTCTGCAATCTGTTTAGTCTTTCACAGCAAGTATGAAACAGGACTTTTACCTTCATCATAAGGATATCACCAGCAGGTATTGTCTTTTTTTATCTAAACCGTTTTTGTTTTTTCTGTTGTGCAGGGGATCTCCACAGGGAAGTACCATGCAGCTGTGATGACCAACAGCGAGCAGTGGGAGGTGGCATGTGTGCGCGCTGGCCGCAGCAGCGGAGATCTCGCCCATCCTCTGGTCTTCTGCCCGGAGCTGCACTTCAGCGAGTTCACCTCTGCTATGGCTGACATGAAGAACTCTGTGGCAGTGAGTGACACCATAATCAAAACCTGACCAAAATGACTCTTTTCACTGTCATAATTTGAGCCATTCGGTCCAGTAACATTTGGAATGTCTACAAGAGCTGGCCAATGAAATTATTTTATCCCTACTCGAGCTTGGCAGGCACTAAACTGGAAATTGACCGACTCGGTCAGCGAGTCAGGTACTTTCATAATCAGGACGTCAAGTTTTTCAGCATCAAGCTTCTAAACACAACTGAGCCGATTTCATAAGAATGAACAGGGCTCTGCCTCCAAAACTGTGTCCAGTAATAAAATGTCCTTGAATAGACCGCGTCCCAATTCCTTCCTTATTTACGCGTCACAACCGGTTGTTGACAATGTGTCGTCACTTCACACAGTGGAATTTGGCATGTTTACCTGGGTCTAACTTTATATCAAAGCCAAGCCAGGGTGATTAAAAACCTGTGTTGAGTGCAGAGCCATTGTGGTGTTTATAATTTATTTCACTGATGTTTCTGATGTTTTCCTTGTGTGTTGACAGGATCGGGAGAACGCCCAGAGCTCCTGCGCCGGCCTCTTTATTGGTTCCCACTTGGGCTTTGATTGGCCTGGTGTCTGGGTCCATGTTGATATCGCCTCTCCTGTTCATGCTGTGAGTACCTGCTCACAGATTTGTTTTTACCCTAGAGAAAATCAGGTGATGTGCAGGTGCTGATCATAACTTGGTGAAGTGAAAGTTTGCTTGCATGCACATGTTTCCTGCTGTCTGAAACTGGCTTGACAAGCGATTTCTCAAGAGCAGAGGACTAGAACAGGATGGTGTCATTACAAATTCAAAGTCACAGTGCAACTTTTGGACCAGAAATAATTCTTGTTCAGACCAGGTCTTGCTTTAGCTTCTGGCGGTCTGTGCTGTTTTAATTATGGCTGTAGTTGACATACATGTGCACATAGACCTCTAAAGGATCACAAACTCCAATCCTGCAAATGAATAACTGACCCAAATCTTTTTCACAAACTGGTGTAAGCAAATGTTATAGTATAAAAATATGTGTATCTGCATATGGAGTTTTGTGTGTTCATATGCAATGTCATATATGGAAAATGTTATTTTGCTTTGTTGTAAGGAGCCGTATTAAGAGCAGTATTAACTATGAGCAGTAACTCAGTAACCCAAAAGAATAGTCAGCAGAATGTTTAAGGAAGTTAGCAATAACTATGACGCCAAAAGTTTCCTCTTGGTTTGACAAAAAATTCCGTTGATCATTATATTATATGGTCACAAGTTTTTAAGTCTGTCTGAAAACACTAGTCACACCCTCATGTGAGCACTGAAACTAGTATTGCTTACAGTAATGATTCCTCTTGTTTATACCAGACCTTAAAATGATGATGGGGACAAAATCCAGTCAGTTGGTATAATCCAAGGTTACTGTCCTTTTTTTGTGTGTGTGTGTGTGTAAAATTCCCTTTTCTGGTTCCCCTGGCAGTGTCCTTGTCTAGTTGAAACAAAAAGAGGAACATTTTGCTAAAAGATTGATGTGATGTGATTCATTTGTGGCATTATAACCACAAAGTCACGCATACAGACCTCTGATCAGACATTTTGAGGCCACCTAACTGATGATCAGGCAATAAAAACCACAACAAAACTGGTGAATAGTTAGCAATTTGTACAGAAACAATTTGAGCCAGTAATAGCTATGAAACCACCGACTTCCTCCTCAGAGGAGCTGATTTCTTGCTTTCCTCATCCATTATGAAACACTGCACTGCTTTTTGATTGAAGCAAGAGGAGCTGATGTTTTTTGGGTAGTGAGTGGGACTCCATCACACCTGCATATCATGGATCCGGTTCAATCCTGTAGATATATTTTGCCCGTTTTTCATATTGACATATAAAGAATTTGACTTATCATATTTATTTAAAAAAGGCTCATAATCACTTGAACTGAACTGAAGCCTTCTATGTATGTTTGTTCTTCTCATTAGTGTCATGGTCTTGTGGGGTTTTAGGCCAAACATGATCTTACGTTTCACCTGAATTACTGTGTAAAAGAGGACTTAAAGGGAAAGTGAAATTTAAAGATGACTGCGTTTAACTTTACAGTAATGACACTGAAATCTAACCCTTGTTTTCTGTGTTTTATTTTGTCTTTGCAGGGGGAGCGTGCCACAGGTTTTGGTGTTGCTTTGCTAATGGCCCTGTTCGGTCAGGCATCAGATGACTCCTTGCTGAACAAAGTGTCTCCTCTGGGTGCTGCCGCCAACGTGTCCGAAGACCAGATGGAGCGTGACTGCAAGAGGCGAAGGCTGGTGTAGAACATCTCCAACGGTTCACTCCCCAACCCCAACTGCTCCACTGCCACACACCACCACTTAAGCTGTTGAAGCAAGAGCTCGTCCAGTTAGTTTAAACATTTTTAAACTGTGATTCAACTTCCTGTGTTTTGATTAAATTTGACTTCAGTGAATAAAACATAATTATCGACAAATCAGGTGTTATACATGATTATGATGAAGCACAGCCCTCTTTATCCTCATGACTTTGGCACTTCCTGCACTGATAGTCCCAGTTGTTTGCTTTACCTCATTTTTTTTTTTTCAAAAATGTCCACGTCATCAGTAGGTTTTGTTGTACTCAGTTTATGCAAAACCAGGTCTTTGCCATACATGTTGTCTTCAACTTTTCTGATAATACTGGATCACTGAAGCTCTTTTACAGTAACCACTGCACTTTGTATTCACCCCGTGTACAGTTTACTGTGTGATCTCTGGACTAAACTGTGGATCGAGCGCTTACAGCAGTGTTAAGCAGTTTCACAATGGTGTCAGATGAGTATTGTGACGGTTGATGTTATGCTTTGTCAGCACAAAACACATACAGGATGTCAACTTCTTCTAATTTTAAGTGTTGGACAGATTCAAGCGCTAGTGTGATGTTTGTCCACCCTTGTGACAATCAAGTCGTTCAATAAAGGCGATGCCATCTGATCTCTGTGTGCATGTGAAGTAAAACACAAACATATTTTTATTCAGGAATCTCATACTAGCTTTTAGGAGAAGGCTACCACATGATATTAGAGCAAACTCCATCTGCTGAAAGATGTGGTTAAAAGCTCAGGAAAAAGATTTTTAGGTCTTTTTTCACTCTACTTTTTTCACAATTAACTTGTACACACTTTTTTTTTTTTTTACTCCGCCTAAAATCAACTTTGATTTATCATTAGTTAAAGACTAGAATCCAAAAGTTTGCATCTAACTCCAAAAACACCAGGGCAACACATCTGTGGATGTCAAATCTTTTTTCTCTTTCCGCAAGTTTTGGATGTAAAAATGTAATTCTGAGAACTTTATTGCACGGACATTCATTTTGATCACGATAGGGTTGTAAGAACACTGAAGGTTTTACAGCCATACATAATAATCGTAAAGGTTCACTTTAAGCAGATGATATAGTGATAAGACGGCAGTTTAGTGACAGACCAGGCTAAAGTGCTGCTAGACTCGTGACAAAGTGGTGAACTCAAACTGCTTACACTTTCTGAAATAAACTACATGACTATGTTGGTGCGATATTTTGCATTACATTATGTCTGGTGCCAATTTTATTATATTTCAGGTCCCCTTTCTTTGAATGTGTCACAAGGTTTTGGTGATAAATCGCAGTAGAATGAGAGTTTTGTTAAAGGCATGCTACGCAGGATTTGTCTGTAGCTGTCACCAGGAGCAGGAAGCCATTCTGGGGAAAGAGAGCCGAATGTTGAGTCTCATTGCCAGGATGTTAATACTGATGGTTTGGGGTATAAGGTAATGACAGTTTGTAAACAACATGCTATTCAAATTACAGAACATATACGCAGTGCATATATGCAGTTATTCTTGTACAAATATTGGCTACATAAACACATAGAGTATTTTTATGTAAGCAGCAGCAACAAGATGGTGGTGATAATGTGGTTGACAACTTCATATCAAAAGTCTGACATCTGGGAAACACTGTCGATCATCTTTGTGTAAGCACCAAGCGTCGATGATGCAAACACAGTCCACCTCTCCTCATCCAGCTGCTGTCCTGAGCTCTGACAGCTCAGGACGCGGTCCACTCCACTCTACTGAGTTCCAGTCTAGTTTTTGTATGAGTTAATACATCATTTTTAGGAATATCCTGCAAAATTTACCCTTGATCAAGGCCTCTGTAAAAAAAACTTGTGATGCATTATATAAAAAGGAAACATAAGGCACTTTACAATACTAGTGGCATTAAAAGGAACAATGGATTTCACGCCAGTCAACCACAACATGGAAACCACCTATATAATATATAATGTGCAGGTTCCCCCCCTTGTGTAGCTAATACATCTCTGACCTGTCAAATCATGGATGGGTGGTGTGTGTCAACAACAAATGCCAGGACAGGACCCCCAGGTTTCCCAGCAGAAATAAGGTGACTCACATCACCTGTGTGGGGTTTTAGTGTTGCGGTTGATCAGTGTATTAACTTTTCACAGCACTGTGAAGCTTATTTTCAGTCTATATAACTCATTCAGCTGACTTTGACTGGCCCTATTGTTCTTCTGTGTGACCATCACCTTGACTTACTTCCCTGTTGGACATGTGGCTGCCTGCTCATGATGTGATTTACAGGTCACATGACTGCAGTCTCGGTACCGGTTTATCAGCCCTGAGTTCTCCCCCATAGACACACCACTGTTTTCGCTGTGTCTGCCGGGGACGCCACTTTGTGATCTCCTCTCTCCCTTTCCAGTGAATCCCAGCGGCCGGTCTTGTGCTCGGTGTTAACGATGGCTCGGACAGCTGTGGTTGTCGTCCTGTTCTCGGCCGTGCTGTCCGGTGTGCTCGCCGGGGTGTTTTTTAACCCGAAGCAGCCCTGCTACGTCCGTTCACCGAGGAGGAACGACTTCGGACTGAAGTAAGTCAGCAGATTTGTGTGCTTTCTTTAAAATACGCTTGTTAGTATTTACAAAGCAGCAACATGAGAAGAAGCATAAACTGACTGCTAGGTCGTTTGCAGAAACTAACAAGGTATTTTATACTTGCACTATGTTTTATACCTTTGAGCTAAGCTAACATTAGCGACTGTTAGCCTAACAGCCGTTAGTTAACGTTAGTTGACTGTATCAGCAGTTGCTCCGCCCGAGATAACAAGTGTTTACATTTACACATTAGGGAAAAATACCCATTATCTGTGACTTATTAAACCTCGCTGAGATGTAGATGAAAACGTTGTAGTTGGCGTTTGGTTTAATTTCGTTATTGTGTTTCTGAGAACTTGAACTTTCCTTGTTATTTGAGGACTCAAACCAAACGAAACTAAGCAAACAGAACCGTCTGTGCCCTCAGAGTTTGAACACATCACGAGGTTCAGTGAAACAAAAGGCCGAGGAAGTTAACAACACAGTAAACACAGACGAGCTGTCAACACTGAGGAGAAACAACTGTGTTGGACACAAATCAGTGATAAAATATCACATTATGTCTTCTGCATTTATTCATTTACCTTTAAGATCATGTGTTCTTTGTACATAACGTCGTAAAATGCTGTTTTCAAGCCTTCAGTACTGTACAAATAGTATGTAATAGTGATCGACCGATATGGCTTTTGTTTTAGATACTGATGCTCACTATTAGAAATCAAAGAGACTACAAACCAATATTAATTTGCAGTAAAATAAAATCACACTCTTTGTGTCAACATTTCAAATGTCTTCCAACAGATGATGGAGGACAGCCAGCTCACAGGTGCTTAAACAGAGCATTTTTGTTGATGTTTAACATAAATCATCAATCAATTATACAGTGTAGGACTTGACAATATAATGGCCTTATATATTTACAATGATGAGACTATGCATTATCATAGATGTTGGATATTGATGTATCCTGATATGTCATAATTGTTGTCTTTTCCTGGGTTTAAAGGCAGCATTACAGTAAAGCAATTACAATTTCAGAGTATTTGGCTTTTATCTGATATTTGCCATTACCCACTTGCCCACTGTTGTGTTAATATTTTGTGAAAGTACCACTAGTTGTCCCTACAGTGTCTCAATCTCAACATAGAGGTACCTGGTCAGAAATGCCGTAGTATTTAATGTTGTTGTCCTATTACAATTGTTTTTACATGTGCCTTGTGTGTTACTGAGTGTGTTGCTGCTGCAGAACTAATGTATCCAATGACCTGTCCGTTCACAGAACCGCCCCTCGCCCCCATGAGTACTTAAACGTTTCTGATCTGCCCAAATCCTGGGACTGGAGGAACATCAATGGCACCAACTATGTGAGCACGACCCGCAACCAGCACATTCCCCAGTACTGTGGCTCATGCTGGGCCCATGGCAGCACCAGTGCCATGGCAGGTATGACGAACATGCTGAGTCATTGTGGTTTTGGTAAAGGTCCTCACATGACTGTTCAGAGGCATTTTAATAGAGGGCAGCAGTTTCACTTCCTCTTTACACGGAGATGGTGACTTGATAAACAGGATGTGCTGTGGTGCTTTTTATTTCTCATTTGAATTAAAGGTGATGTGTTTGTGTCTCTCGCCAGATCGCATCAACATTAAGAGGAATGGAGCTTGGCCTTCTGCCTATCTCTCTGTCCAGCATGTGATCGACTGCGGCGAGGCAGGCAGTTGCCATGGAGGCGATCACACCGGAGTTTGGGAGTACGCCAGCAAACACGGCATCCCAGATGAGACCTGCAATAACTACCAGGCTAAAGACCAGAGTAAGAGACCCTCAGAGCGCAAAGTTACAGTCACTTAACAATGTCCGAGCTGAGCTGTGCATGTTCCGTGTCCCCCTCTAAAGATTGCAAACCCTTCAACCAATGTGGCACCTGCACCACCTTTGGAGTGTGCAACATTGTAAAGAACTACACCTTGTGGAAAGTGGGAGATTTTGGAGCCGTCAGCGGGAGGGAGAAGATGATGGCAGAGATCTACGCAAGAGGACCAATCAGGTTTGCAACTTTTTATGTGTTTTTTTTTTTAAGGGCAGGAAAAAGACCGCTCCTTAAGCTTTTTAAATTAATATTACATGAACCACCCACTCCACTCCCCCAAAGACTGTAAGGAACCCTGCGTCCACCTACAGACCATTGGCATGCAGAGACAAACACATACATTTACTAATCATAAGCCTGAGAACTGTGCTTATTATTATACCAAATGAGACTGTCTGCTGTGAAAAAGGCCTATTTGCGTTTGAAAGCAGAGACGTCCGTAACAGATCTCAGGTCATCAAGTAGACGTTCTTTTAAGTATAGGTTAGAAAGTCTTTCACAAGCATGTAGCTCTCGAAAGGAACACAGATAAACAAAAGGAATAAAAAGAATTTGTCTGAATGCAACGTTTCGACATTTTTCTCCTGCTTCTTTTCAGCGTTGTCTCCTGTTGTTGTCCACTGCTGTGTAATGTTGCATTATCGTATGTACGATAGTGTATATAAGTTCTCTCACCACTGAAGGTCTACACTCAGTCACCATTTCTCCTCTACCCAGAGGGAGGAAGTAAGTAATCTGTGGTGTTTTTTTTTTGGGGTTCTCCAGCTGTGGGATCATGGCCACAGACAAGCTGGATGCGTACACTGGAGGTCTCTACTCTGAGTATCAGGAGGAACCCTACATCAACCACATCGTGTCTGTGGCCGGGTGGGGAGTGGAGAACGGAGTTGAATTCTGGATTGTACGCAACTCATGGGGAGAGCCATGGGTAAGTACTCAGTGGCTGACGTAGCAAAGTCAGCACCCCACTTTCTGAAAGTCACCTGCAAAACATTTTCATTCTGTCCCTGTAAACATTCAAGAAACTAAATTCTGAATGGTGCACATAAATTCACGACTTCACCTTTTCGCAGCTAAGCTTTAACCACGTAAAACCGGTGCGAACAGATAAAACAACAGACAAAAATCTGTTGTAACTTTGCAAATACATGTTAAATTGATAACTGAGTTTTACCGATCAATCTATAAAAGGGAAAAAAACGATTGTTTTTAATCTTCCTTCAACAAGTAGTAGAATGTATAAGTGATTGTACATATGTCCAGTGCAGCTAATGATCATTTGAGTAAACATTAATCTGGTAATTTTCTCAGTCTATCAATGGATTGTTTGGTCTATAAAATACCCATCAGAATTTCAAAGTCCAAGTTGATGTGTTACTTTTGCTTGTTGTTCAACCAGCAGTTCAAAGATATTTAACTTGCCGTCTCATAAGCCAAAAAAAACAAACTAGTAAATCCTCTCAATAAAGAAGCTGGAGAGCCAGGACATGTTTTGTTTTTGTTCTCTAAAAATGATTTAGGCCTACAATAAATTGAAGATCCTGATTGGTTTCTCTCCTCTCTCAGGGTGAGAAGGGCTGGCTGAGGATCGTGACCAGCTCCTACAAAGGAGGAAGTGGCAGCACATACAACCTGGCGCTGGAGGAGGACTGCATGTTCGGAGACCCAATCGTACCCAAGGCCTACATGTAGACGAGACCACTGCACACACCCAAATGTCTTCCTGTCTCTGCAAGAGGAAAACTTTATATGCAAAATGCTGAAAAGGGAATAATATCTTTTTTTTTTTTATATATAGAGTTCTTTGAAATCA